>JAFIDM010133078.1:0-20223 GCA_023159025.1 Thereuonema tuberculata
GCAGCTTCACACAGTTTGAACAATTCAACAGTGCATGAAAAAAAAAAATTATAATTAAGTTTATGTACTGCAAACACCTGAGTCGCTCAAAAAAGGTGTGTCATTTTCAATTTTGTTGCCAAACTTCATAAATTAGTCCTATGTGTTTCAATTACTTTTGTATAAAGTTTGTTATAATTCTGTACAAATTATAAATAAATCGTATAATTTTGTTTACATTAATTTATATTTATGTAAAATATGTACTATGGATGATTTTCTTTTAACAGTTAAAAAAGAAAAATGCTTTTTTTTTTTTTTTTTAATTTTTATTTATTAGACTGGCAGGTTAGAAGTAAGATTTATTTGTATTATGTAAATGTAAATATTTTTCTTTTAAGAAAGAAATAGAAAAGAAGAAAAAAACTTATTTATTTAAAATATGTTGTATTTGTCATTTGAGACTTAAGAGTTAAGTCGTATATTTTAAATGGCGTGTAAAGAACGTATATAGCTTAGAATTTTTATTTTTATATGACTTCACTGAAATGCTACAAAAGAAATCTGCCAGTTTAATTAAATGAAAAACTGAGAATTTAAATATTTTCTTTCCTTTCTTTAATTTTAGATTTAAAGAAATCATATTTAGGAGATTAAAAAAAAAATAAACAGAAATTATCATTTTTTATTTCTTAAACACAAAATGGATTTAAAAAATACAGTGTATTAACAAATTAATTTATTAATGACATATCAGTCATGATCAAGTATATATATATAAATATATTTTCAAATTTTGTTTTTATTTAGGGACCAAGTTTATTTTACGAATGGACAAAAAACAAAAATAAAACAATCCTGCTTCGTTTTTTTCCTTTTCTTAATTAACAGTGATATGGTTAATATTAAAATAAATTTTAAACCAAAGAACCATTCCTTTTTTTTTTTTAATTTTAATTTTTATTTTTATGTATTTGAAATGTTTCAATATCATTGTTGTCATGTTTTTTAGTTGTATTTCCTTCAATAAAGTACTGAGCTGTGTATAAAAAGCTATATATACTTGTATGACAGTGAAAATAAAAAAACAAAAAAAATAAAAATAAATAAATAAAAAAATACCTCTTAATTTTTAGTCTAATGGTTTTATTGAGTACTGTTCAAAACACTAAGAATTACTGTTCTGAATCAGCAAGTCATCAAATAAGTGTGTATTAGAAGTAAGAAGCTATGGTAACATAAAATTGTGTTAGAAGTAAGCAGCTATGGTAATAACATTTGTCGCTTCTGAATGTCTACCTAACTTCCTTATTACTTTCCTGAAGTTATTTAACAATGATACATCAGCCAGTGATTTAGTGAGGATTTGATTAATGTATTGTAGATGGGTGGGGGATTAATATCAAGAAACATGTATAGTTTTACTATCTTTAATGGAATAGAAACAACATTATTAGTACAAGTAAAGTACATATATCATCACACAATTATCATTATTTTAAATCAGAAAATTACAAATGCACATAATTAACAAAGGTTGTCACACAATGAGCTATCACGTCAGGAATCTGACAGCTGTTTCAGTCTTGTTAGGCTTCTTCAGCCAGATTTACCTTTGATGATAGCTCAGAGTGCAAGATAAAGTTGAGGTTACCACTTCAGCACCCTAACGTGACCTCTTAAGAAAATAATACACCGTGCACCATACGCCTCAAACTCTTTGTCCCGGCAACCATGTGCATTTATTCATATGCATTTTTAATTTTTTGATTTATCTAATTGTATGCATGTTAATTTTTTTCTTTATATTTTTATTTTAGTTTATTTTGAAAAAGCATTCCTTGACCTATCAAAATAAATTAAGCACACAAATAACAGAAGCAAAAGTAAATGTGGTTTCTTCAAATTGTTATAGACTATATACTTCTATCATTGCCTGGAGCTTTTGTAACAGTTATTCCAGATTTAGTGTCAGAAGTGAAAACAAAATACTACATAAAAGCTAAACTGTGCCACAATAGTAGATTGAATAATGGGTTGTTCTAAGTGCCGGTTAGAACAAAATGGCTTTAAACATTTTATTTATATTAATTATATAATTCTCGTAGGTACTTTAATGTTGCACGTTTCTGGCCTTTTTTCCTGATTTACAAACAGAAACCCTGTGATCATCGAGGATACACTCCAGGGTAATTGATAGACCACTTCAAGCTGATAAATAAAATAAGATAAACTTTTATTTAATGTCAACCTTAATTCATTAAATAAAGTTCTATATGATGAGTTGCTGATTGCAATTGACAAGTATTAATAAAGTAGTAACAATACTAAAGTCAAGATTTTTAACTTGTTTTACAGAAAGATCGTAGCTAACATAGTAGTATGGAACTGTGTATATTGAAATATTATTGGCGAAGAGTAATTGCAAATTATATTATACTATTTCCAAATAAGACTTTTGTGACAGCTGCATTTTAGTTATATTGATATTACATTATTGAAAATCATTCATATATATATGTCCAAAAGTTAGATTTTTGATCAATTGTAACTAAATGTTTCCAAACAAAGGTAGATTTTGTTAAATACAATAACAAATTGAATGACCTTTAAAGAGATACCATTAACAGTACAGCCCATGAAAAAACAAGTGACAGACAAGGGCTGTATAAATTCAAGTTACTCTGTACTGACTTTCGAAGAGCATATCAACCTGTTTCAATAAAAATTTGCCATTTAAAAAAAAAAAATCATGATTTTATTAAAAAAAAAAAATTCAACAACTTTAGAAGATATCGAATTGAGTCATTGAGCACGTTAAATTTCTTTTCATTTAGAAGATAACATTAAGACCTTTCTTATTATTAATAATAAAAGGCCATAATCAATAGTATACTGCATAAAACAATCCGTTTCTTCAATATTAAGTTGACTGTAATAATAAGTAAGACAGATTCTCAAAGCAGAAGATTGATTTTGTTTTCCCTACATTTACTTCTAAATATACAGAAATATATTTAAAAATATATTTATATCGACTTACTGATATGCAAATAATACACGTAGACACAAAATAAAGCAATTTATCCAATCTCAGAATTAGTAATTCTTATAAGATAATGATGGTGAAAGCGGAGATTACGGTACCAGGCTGTTTTGGACTACATTCGAGTTTTGACAAGATAGCCTCCTTGGCACTACTTTTTAAGATATGAATTTTAGTTTTTCAATTAACTAATGAAAAGTAGAATGAGATTTGCAGGTAAGCTTATTTAAAAATGGTTTTGCACGATCTTTTACTAGAAAAACTAACCCTCATCTGGCTAACTGCGATTTGAAATAACAGTACGCTCGATCATGTATCCTTACGAAGACCACCTTACGCAGGTGCCTTTTTTTCATTATTGTTTTTTTCTCGTATATAATTTTAAAACGACCAGATTAATGTTTTGTATGATTTTGATAAAATTAATTTATCTACACAGTATAAAACAATTAAATAGAATTTCTACTGTTTAGAATAATCCATTAACAATGTGGGGAGAAGAAAGAATTTCACATTTTGAGATTGCTTCAGATGGTTCAGAATATCAATAGCTTAGGATTTGGTAGTCTTATAAAGTTGCAAAACTAATATTGATAAACAGTATAAATAAATGGAAAGCAAATCTTCTGTTAATACATTTAACTCCAGTGGATGTAAGGGAGTGGTATCAGATATGTGCTTTCTGTACCTTCAACACGTATTCCATTTACTTAAAGAACATTCTAGAAGGCGTTAATATATTTTTAAGTGACTGATTAAAATAAAGTAAATTTGTTCGTATTAATATGAGTAAAATTTATAAGAAAAATGAAATCGACTGAGAACACATTACCTGCTACAAACACGTATGGAACATATACCTTCCCCCCCTATAATTTCATAATCGTTCACAATTACTCAGACTAGGCCAGCGGAAGGACCTAAGCAACGAAAGGCTTTTTGGTTTCAGTTTAAATTTTGAAGGGTCATCCAAAATAAAAGAAAGTCTCGTGAATATGTTATATAAATCAATCAAATTCTTCAGAATCAAGCTCTTCATTGACCAATTCGGACAGGAAAGGCCAAGAAAGAAAATGAATGAAGTTATGAAAGGTATGGCATATTTTTATTTTATTTAATTTATTTTTAGAAGTGCACAGGACTATATGTGATTTTTGTTATACTATTGTCAAGTAATTAAAGAGACCTACAAGATGGGAAAGAGGGTTTTTGTCAAGGAATTCATAAAAGGAAAAATATAATTAACATAAATCAAGGGCTTCAGTAAAAGAGAAAAATAATTACCATGCCATAAGAAAAGGCAATAATGAAAGAAAATGGACAGAACCAAATGACAGAATTGAACTTGCTAAAAACTTTTTATTTCAAAGTTATATAGCAGTAAATTTATGATTACAATTTTTGACAAAAAAACTCCGAACGACGGTCCCAAATTATGAAAAGCTTTTTAATGACAGATAAGTTGTATGACTGTCAAGAATAACACATAGCCAGAGTTATTACATTTATTTATCCCTTTATCTAACAGAAAACACTTCTTTATATATTTAAAACATTAAAAGAAGAATATTTAGGGTTTTCATTCCATTTCTTTTTATTATTATTTGCTAATTTATTTTTGTTAATTATAAACAAATAAGTCTTTCTTGGATTTGTGTTTACTGTTGCTATGGCAACTCGTACAGTTTTAGGCTAAACGTGCCATGGCTGGTGGACCGCAAGCACCATGAGTAGAGTTTTACAACTGAACGCTTCAGAAGTCTTTGACTGCTAACTGCGAGATATCTACGGATACTTCGGATAATACTTAAATATATTGAGCGAAAACTGTGATTTGATGTGTAATAACTCTGGCTATGTGTTATCCTTCAGTCATACAGTTATCTGTCATTAAAAAGATTTTAATAATTTGGGACCGCCGTTCGGATTTTGCCCCCAATTTTTTATTTTTTTATTTTTACCCAGTTGATAAATAGGACCTGATTAATGATAGTTCTTCGTTTTCATTGAATTGCAAGCAGAGTGAATAAAATTAAAACGGAACTTTTTAAAAGTTTTGATCAAGAAAGAAATCGGATAGTTTCAATTGTCATTGGAAGTGAAAGTATAATGATTCGTAATTAAAATACGTACATCAAAATACATTATCTTCTTTAATCCAAACTAGACACATAAATAAACTCAAAACACCTTTACTGCATAATACCGTTGACACCAATATTACGCAGTGAAGGTGTTTTGAGTTTATTTATGTGTCTAGTTTGGATTCGTAATTAAGTTTACAGTGGAGACCAACATGTTTTTATTTGCTAGATTTTTGTTTTTTTAATCAGAACTGTATTTACAATACAATCGCCCCCCCCCCCCCCCCCCCAAAAAAAAAAAAAAATCTAATTCACGAATAGTTGCATAGTGAGAATATGATGAAGTTTTGCGGACGGAGGGAATTGGAATACATAAAAAAAAAAAAAAAAATGCATTTTACTATATATAGAATATTCTTAAGAAAATGTAAGTAGTTATTAAATTTATATCTTATTGTATGATAGCTTTTTTTTTTTTTATTATTGAACAATTTTGTAAAATAATAGGGTTCTAACCCCTAACATCCCCTAGTTCGCCCAAAGAAATACAGTGAAGCTCGGTTATAACGCGGTTGTTTATATCGCGAATTCGGATATAACGCGATTTGGTCTTGGACCCCCTTCTCTTTTGGAAAAGGTGTATAATTGTAAAATTGCAAAATTCATCATATTTTCGCCCAAAAAGTACGAACATCGATTGATTTTAGAGAACTGCTGACGTGACTCGTCGTTTGTACAAGATGCCAAGATGGCGGCGCCAAACCGCAAGAAAACAGAAATATGAAGATTTTGGCTAATATAACCCATCAAAGTGTTGAAAAGGTAATGATTTATGAATACTTATAAATATAAAATTCTCTCACATCGCTCTGAATGATGTAGGTAATCGCGAAAGGACCATTTTAAATCGATTTGGAATCGTGTGGGCGATAATAGGGTTCGAGTATACAACATTTGACATCGCGAAAAAAAGCAAGCTCGGGCAGACCACGATCTTCGAGATCTTGGATCCGAAAGATCGCGATATAACCGAGCTTCAGTGTATGTACTATAAGTTACTTATGTCTTTGGTACACCAGAGGGACAAACTTATCTTAAAGAATTAATGTGGTGAAGTAATTCTGTTGGTTCATCCAATAATTTTGGTTTATCTATAGTTAAAACTAATTTATTATTATGGAGTGCGACTCCAATTTTAGAAACAATTTCAGTTAAGGAAAATGAAAATGACGTTCTCAAAACAACTTTTCCAAATTTCACTTTCGTTTTCGAGTTACAGAGCTTTTATTAAAAACTAAAAGCTATATTTTGTTTCACGAAGAGCGTTCAGGAAATCATTACTGTGTGTAATGCCGCAAACGAAATAGTTCCAGTTCAAAGTTGAGAACAGCGCTGATGTCCGTAATGCTTTATTGGCAATTTTATCAATCACTGAATGCCACAAACCATTTGCTTTGTTTTGAATCCATAAAGAAATTTTAAATTGATTTTTCGCCAATCACAGTAAACGAAATTTTAGAACAGTTAAAGTTACGAGGTGGAAGAATATGTGACATCATTTAAGTAACTCGCCTGTAGTTGTAATGCTATTTGTTTAATTATTAATAGTTAGTTAAACTAAATGAATATGTTCGTTTTATTTTGTTTTACATAAAGTTAAATGTTATATTAACCTGGATACTCAATTGATAAGAACATCTGTCTTCGATTTTTTTATTTTTAAATAAGAAGCTAACTATTTAACCGTTTGTATATTATTTAAATTTACTATTTTTGAAGTAGAGTAAAATATAATCAATGAACTAAGTTACGAAAATCCCTTTTTAGTTTTGATATTAAAATTTAAAATTACATTTATTAAAAACATTCATTATTAGCAGCAATTCAACTATGGTAATACCTTGAGATACGAGCGTCCCGACATACGAGCATTCCGAGATACGAGCAAGCCTTCGAGCAAATTTTTGCTTTGAGATACGAGTAAAGATTTGAGATACGAGCACGCTTACAGACGCTACTGGTCGTGCTTCGGCGCTTTTTTGATGACACGTGCCTTACTCATTTCGTAACATTTTGAAAGGGAGACAGAAACAAATCTCCCTCGATAGGTATTTCGTTAAAAGGCCTGCGCCAAGGGAAAGTGAGGGTAGTCAGGAGAAAAAAGTTATGTTAATTCTAAGTTTATGAAAGTTACGTAGTGTACGTGTAAGGTATGGTACGGAATCAAGTACGGGCTAACTCTCTTCCCTAAAACTTGACATGCATTTTTTGGGAGAAGAAACTAGCTGTTTTATACGAGTAAATATATGAATGTTTTTTCGTTTGCATCCCTTGTGAAGGTGATTAACATTCTTAGAGAACAATTCACTCTCATTGGTTGAAAACAGTGAGTTTTGATTTATGTTAAATTCGGAGTAATAGCTAGATTTTCTTATTCTTTGATTTTAATTATTTTATTGGATTTAGGCGACTTAACTAGAATTTGGAGATAGATTGTTCGTAACTTATTATAAATTTATCTATAAAGAGAACTTTCTTCTGAATTATTTTTATGGCTTTAAAAAAATAAAGAAAAACAGACAAAACATAATATTGTAAAGAAAATAGAGTTTTAGTTCGTTAAGGAACTTCTTGTTGTTTAAATCAGTGATACAATAAAGACCTTGTCATAGAGATATTAATTAAATAATTTCACTTCACCAAATAATGTAATATTACAAAGACAAATTGACTAAAACGGAGAATAGGATGGTCGGGAAGTTCCCATATCTCTTAATACATAATAACATAATAGGGGGGTACGGGAACTTCCCGACCACCCTGTATTTGTAAAATTAAAGCATATTGTTAAATTATAAAAAAAAAAAAAAAAAAACTATAAAAAATTAAATAATATATTTTAAATTATTTAATAATAATATATAATTTAATAATATATTAAATAATTTCTATTTTATTAAAAACAATCTGCAGGAAAGAAAAAAAAAGTAAATAGGAAGTACACGAAAGACATGTTAGAAGTTAAGCCTATTTTAAAACATTTAAATTTGAAGTTACTGTATTATACAAAGTAAATGTTTCGAGATTCGAGGAGTTTTTGTGAAGCGAAGAAATTAAGAATGAAAATAACGAAAATAAAAGTTTTCTTGTTTTTAAAGTTATGAAGATGTGATTCATTAACATGATTTCTTTTTCTATTTGTAAGAAAAGCAAATAATATCCTGAGAACTACTTTCTTCATAAATAAAAAGATTTGGTATTTTTTTTATTTATTTGGTTCCTAAGGTCTCTTGCCTTTGGCCGTTTGCTTACCGCTATGAAATAATCTTCAAACGGTTTTTTTTTTATTTTTTTTTAGATTTAGAACGTGTTTTTTATTTCTAATCATTACAATTATTTTTTCTATATTTCTAATTTTTAATTAGAAATCAGCTTATATTTTCTTAAATATTTGTTAAGTGATGAAATATTCCAAATTTCTTAAATACTTTTGGATGGCATTAAGATACATTAATTGCTAATTAAAAAAAAAAAGGTTTCAATCTTTAAAAATTTTCGTGAGATGTGTTCTTCGGAATACGTCTACTGAAATAAATTGCATTGTTCCGTCACAGTTTTGCAGTCTGAGTCGATACTTAATTTTGGAATAAGGTATTTATACATTTATTTACTTTTGGACGGCGTCTGAACTAGACAAATTCGTGTAAAATTCTAACTTTAAAAACTTTATTCTAACGCCGGTATTGTGTTTCATTGCTTTCCCCCTAGTGGCAGAAACTAGAAGTAGAAATGCCCAATAGTTTCATTTTACGTCACTAGATGGCAGCAAGTACTCTAAATCCAACAGTTAGGCAAAATCGAAATTGAATTAATCGGTAATGCATTACATTGCAATCGTAATGATTTTTTGTAGAAAACCATTGTAATTATAATGGTTAATGGTGATGTGGGTAATTAACCAATAATTTATGGTTAACAATAAAACGTTAATAAATCGGCTACCATTACAACTTTGGATTATGTGAACTTGTAAACTTCCGAATTGTTTCAGCCCTCGAACTTGAAATATTTGTACGTAATGATTGTAAATGTTGTATGAACATGAAATGAGTTGTTGTCTCCTTCCTCAGCTCAAGTAAAGAGATTTGAATGAAGTAATACATTTGAAGTAAATACCAATGTTTATATCGGTTGGAGAATATGTGAAAAATGTAAATAAAACAAAATTGTTTCGTACGTTTTTATTATGAAACTATTAACAATCCATTGAAGCAAAAAGTGAAAAAACAATAAGGAAATAAATCTTGCATGAAACCACTCCTAGCAACTACATTACTTTAAATGGAAACAGTTAAAGGTCTGATTGCTACAAAACATGGCAATGCATTACACGTTCCTTGTAATCTGTACTTCAATTACTTTTTAATGCTTTACTGTTCAACTCTGAAATCCAAGCATATCGAAATGTAATAGGATTGCTCGTCCACCGCCTTTTTTCAAATAACTAATAAATTAAAAGTTTTGCAGTATCTTGACTGGTTTAGATTTCGAAAGATGAAAATTTAAAAATATAAATAATTATTGACTTAAGATATTAACGCTCGTGTATCCATCTCGTAATGATTGACATGTAGGACAGGGAATTAATTTTAAAGGGTGGGGGGAGGCAATGGAGATAAAAATAATGGGCGCACAAACAAGCACAAGAAAAAAAAAAAAATGTAAAGGTTTAGGCGGTCCTCGACTTTCGCACATTCTACTTTCGCACAATTCGCTATATCGAACATTTTTAAAATTGAATATTTAAAAGATTTTTGTCGATAATGCAAAAATTGTTTGCTTCCACGGAGCGCGGTAGCTCGCGAGCACTCACACATTGCCGCCTAGAGTAGTGGACTCGTTGTGACGTCATTAGGGTTCCGAGCCGTGGTGGCGCGGGCCGAATATCATATTATACAGATTTAGTCTTGCGTTAGGGTGCATGTCGATGTATTGTGTTTTTTATCAATTTATTTGTTTATGTTTAAATATTTCGCCCTTATAAATTTATAAACATGAGTGCGAAACGGAGAAACTGCAGTGTTGATAAGAACAAAACAAAATTAAGAACTCATAAACTTCATATGATCGAGACAAAGATGGAAATAATTAGACGTTCTGAAAGCGGTGAATCTTTTGCTTCAATCGGCCGTTCGTACGACATAAACAGGTCAATGATATATTCAATTTTGAAAAACAAGAATAAAATTAAGGAATACGTTTAAAATTGTGGAAATATATCTTCAAAGACTGTTTCCAAAAGACACGGCATAGTGATGGATGAAATGGAAAGATCTTTGTCATCATGGATCAACATCAAAACGATGTCCCTCTGAGTTTTTCCATTAATCAAGCTAAGGCTCTAAGTTTGCATGAAGATTGGAAGACTAGATTAAATGAAGATTCTAACACGGTGTTTCAAGCAAGTAATGACTGGTTCGATAAATTTCAAATGAGGTATTCTTTACATAATATTAAATTCACTGGAGAATCGGCTGATGCAGATAAAGAAGCTGCAAAAGAATTTTTTTCCTATTGTCCAAAATTATTATAGATGGAGACTATTCTTCTAGCCAAATATTCAATGTAGATGACTATCATAGAAGAATGTGATCCCAATGGAGAACGTATACCTCAAGTACGTAGGGCGATTGAGAAAGACACAGCATTTTATAGAACTCTTTATCAAGAAAAGAAAAAAAAAAAGTGTGATAATCAACTAACTCTTGACAAGTTTATAAAGAAAACATCTGAAAGCACTTAAACATGCCTCGTTAACTTAATTATGTTGTATTTTAAAATACAATTTTTCATGTTTTTTTTTTTTTTTTTATATCCCCCTAATTTCGAACATTCAACATTCGCACACATTTTCAGGAATCAATTATGTGCGAAAGTCGAGGGCCGCCTGTATTCTAATAAAATTTAATGCCTCCGCGAAAATACGCACCGTCAAGATTTGCACCCGGTATTTGCAGAACGGCGCATTCTAAGGTTGATATAAGGAGCGATGTAAGGATTTGTACGGACGGATAAATCTGACTGGTGTTGCAGTTTTCGTTACGTTAAATAGTCTGTGAAGGTGTTCCTCCGACGCAGCCGTCGATAGTTACCAGCAACTGGACGAGAGTGTTCCTACCACAAGAAAGCCTTGTCGTCTCAGATGGGTCAGCCGCCATCTTGTTCGGAACGATGCTGCAGTCAGACGATGTTTTGGGTTCAGAAAGGCCCACATAACCGCTAGGAAGGATCTGGAAATCCCAGAAACAAATGCTCGAGGGCAGGGCCGGTCTTGGGCCGATTGGACCGGTTTCGCCCAATCGGGACCCGGACTCTTGAGGGCCCCGCACTTCTCACGATGGATTGAAATTCAGATTTCCTGAGTGTGTCATCCCAACAGTGAAGTTTGGCGGTGATGGTAAGCTGGTGTGGTCGTGTTTCTCCTGGTTTGGACGTGGTCCGTTGGTTGTGATTGAGGGAACATGGCATCCACACAGTATCTGGACGTTTAGACAATTCCATGCTTCCTAAGTTGTGATCGCAGTTCGGTGAAGGGCCATTTGTCATCCAGCACGACAGTGCGCCGTGCCATAAGGCCCGTGTTGTCAGCGCCTTGTTTCCAAAGAATAATGTTCCGGAACTTCAGTGGTCCGCCCAGAGTCCGGACCTCAACCCTGTTGAACATCTGTGGGATGAATTGGAGCGCCGGATTCGTGCGCGTCCGACGCGACAGCAAACACGCATCCAAATTGTGCAGGCTTTGAAGGAGGACTGGGCAAAAATACCGGTTGCTTGCTATCGAGGTGGAGAGCATGCCACGGCGTGTGGAAGCTGTGCTTAAAGCAAAAGACCACAGAACGCGCTATTAGACACGCTGTAAATAAAGCGTCTGTTCCATACCACAGGTGTCCACTTTCAATTGAGCAGTCAGTGTATTAAAGCTTAATGTTTTATAATAAAAAAAATATTAAATAATTAAATTTAATAATTTAATTTACAAATACTAGGCCTATTACTTATTTCATACCATATAAAAATTATTAATTGAACCAAGGAACACCTGAGTTGTTAGCGACCGGATAAATAAAAGTTGTTACAGCAAATCAAAGGTAAACCATCAAATAGTTTATCAACTATTAATTAAAATGGTTCTAATCTGTTAATGATGTAATTTACTATAAAATGTTGAAAAATAAGAAAAACCTGCAAGTTATTTAATTTTGGAAGATTTTTTTTTATTTTCTCCAGTACTGCATTAGATATCGTCCCATACCCCGATTGAATATCACTTTTATATTCTGTTAAATTGCAGCACAGCGTAAGATCAAAACTTTGTATTAAAAACTTGAAAAATATGAATTAGGTGACAGACATGTTGAGTTGCCGTCATAAGAATCCAAAATAAGATGAGTTTTTATTTTTTGTTTCCTTGTTATACTCATCATAGAGATTTCCCATTTGATGAAGATCGTTTGTGAAGTGAAAGATTGAGAGTCACCACGCACGTGAATAATAGAAACAAAATGTTTTTTTCTTCATTTGTTTTACCAGATCCGAAAAGTGATTGTGGTTTGGCAAGTTTCACATGAAAAACCCACTGAGAATTCTCTCGACCCCAAGACAAACCACAGATAGCATTTCTGAAACTGACTGGTAGGTGCTGCCACATGCGGTGAAACTTTCAAATCAGTCTGTATCTTATCAAATCAATTCCCCCCCCCCCATTTAATAACTTTTAAGCCGGTTAATGTATCTTCTTCAAACTTGGCGTACATATTTACAGGTAAAAGTCAATCTACCTTCTGTCCTTTTAAGGTATTAAATGTCTTCCATATCATTGAAATTATCTATGGTAGCGGAACAGAACGCGTCAGAAGCGATACAGTGAATTCTACAGAAGTCCAAAATTCCTCATTAACCTTTTATTAATCCTCGTACGCAAGCTTTGATATTAAAATTTGCTGGCTTTAGGCAACTGGAGTATTTGAGAGTTTTCATTAACTTTCAGAACATTAAGTAAAAAAAACTAAAGAGGAAAATCGGATTTCAATTTATTTTGGGGCACTCCTTTTTAATAACTATATCATTTTAATAATTACGAATATATTATAGACAATAAAGAGTGGTGGATCAATAAATAGTTCTTTAATAATTATCAAAGATAATAAGCTTAACAAATCGAAAAAAAAAATTACATTTAAATCTCCTTATAAAATCAATCGAAAAATTAACTCGTGATTCTGAAACAAAATAAATTCTTCCTTTCAGTTGATTTACTTCTTATAGTTCTGTCTGAGCGAAAATATTAAATACACAGTCATTTACGAACACAATTATTATCTTATCTTTAAAGGCGTCGATGTCTTTTTTTTTTTTTTTTTTTTTTTTTTTTTTTTTTTTTTTGCATTCGGATGTACAGGTATCAAAAAATGATTGAACCCCCCCACCCTTCCCCATGCAAAGAAACCTAAAAGGAATGAATAAAAGTTGATAAATCCAAGAAAAGGAGCATTTAATATCTACTATTACTGCTTTCTTTGATGGCCTTTAATGGACGGAATAACGATCGCAGGAGGTTTTCAAAACGAGTTGTTTTCAGACTCATTTCTTCTAAAACTTCGTTCTTTGCAGTCACAATTTCCATTGAATAACGATTCTGATTCACTTAGGTTCTTTGAACATTAGGGATTCTACTCGATTCTTTCATTATTGATCAAATTCCCATTGAAAAATATTGGAATCTAAACAATGGTTTTCTATCTGTGTCTTAGATTAGATTAATTGAAAGTGGGTGGCATGACTGCCGAGCACGTCGACCTGAAAGATCTTTTGTACTATCCCACGGAAAGAAGGACAGACGGAGAGAAAGACTGAGAAAGGATGGTGTGAGAAATGCAGGGGAAACGGGAGAACCCCGGGAAAACCTGCCCAGAGCGGATCACCACCATCAACAAAACCCACATGAGAACCGAACCCGGGACTCAGTGAGAGGCCAGTGTCTTAGCGACATCGCCAACCGCGTGGCCTATCTGTATCTTAAACAAATGAATCTTAATCTAGACCATTCACATGCGCATGTTTTGATACGATTAAGTTTAATCCGATTTACACAATTTAAGTACAAAATGAGAATTTATTTACATTTTTCGCAGAAAATGAAAAATTTGTAATTACAACCGCCAGTATCGTCCCTCCTTTAGTTTTTTATGTTGAAGTATATTTTATTTTTGGACTAGCTGTACCCGGCATGCGTTGCAATGCCACTCAAAGAAAGAAAGGGCTCGTAAGAAGGGGCCGTAAATATAAGGTCCCGGTGTCGATCGGGGGGTGGGACACTTAGGCCATTGTTTCGCCATCCCCACCCAAGTGTGGTGGACCGTCCTTTTCAATAGGAGAGCGAATTTTTCCCTTTTTCCAATTGACTTAGGGGCCCGAGAAGGGGCCCTAAATATAAGGTCCCGGTGACGGTCGGGTGTGGGACACTTATGCCCTTTTGTCGCCATCCCCCCACCTAATTGTGGTGTCCCTGCCCCCCCCCCCATAGGAGAGTGAAATTTTCCCTTTTTCCAATTGACTTGGGGGGCCAAGAAGGAGCCCTAAATATAAGGTCCCGGTGTCTATAGGGGGTGGGACATTTAGGCCCTTGTGTCGCCATTCCCCCACCCATGTGTGGTGTCCCTGCCCCCCATAGGAGAGTGAAGTTTTCCCTTTTTGCAATTGACTTGGGGGGGGCCCGAGAAAGGGCCCTAAATATAAGGTCCCGGTGTCGGTAGGGGGTGGGACACTTCAGCCTTTGTGTTGGCTTCCTCCCACCCAAGTGTGGTGTCCCTACCCCAAATAGGAGAGCGAATTTTTCCCTTTTTTGCAATTGACTTGGGGGGGCCCGAGAAAGGGCCCTAAATATAAGGTCCCGGTGTCGGTCGGGGGTGGGACACTTCAGCCTTTGTGTTGGCTTCCTCCCACCCAAGTGTGGTGTCCCTACCCCAAATAGGAGAGCGAATTTTTCCCTTTTTGCAATTGACTTGGGGGACCCCTTTTTAACCCCTTAAAGAGTAATTCTGCAAAGTTTGGTCCAGATAGGTCAAAGGGCCTAGGAGTCTATAAAGGACAAAGAAAGAAAGAAAGAAAGAAAGAAAGAAAGAAAGAAAGAAAGAAAGAAACAAAGATACATTCATTTTTATATATATAGATGGAGGATAAAAAAAATCATGGCTGTCAATCAGAAATATAACCTGTTATTATATTTTCATTACAAAATCAACTTCATCTAAAAAAACAAAAATAAAATAACATTCTTTGAAATAAAATAAAATCTGACATTTCAATTTTTGGTGCCTAATATCGTCACCGGGGACAGTGTTAGGAAAATTGAAAGAAACAAGCAGCTAATCATCTAAACAAAACGTGCAGATGTAATTATTTCCTGTCATGTTGCTCCAATCCTCATGTACCAAAGTGTAACTTTTGATGTACCTTATCCACTTTTCCCCACGTTAATCTTTGGAATATACAGGGTGTACCTGAAATGTGCTCCAAACTTAAAGGTTTGTATTCAATCATGCAAAAGAACGAATAAATGTCATGTAAACATGGGTCTGGAAATGCGTTATTTCCAAGATATGAACGATGCAACAATACAGGTGTTGGCGTTATCCTGACCGTTGGATTGGAAGAGGGGACCAGCAACCAGGCATGCTCGTTCCCCTGATTTTAAACCCTCTGGATCTTTTTCGTATGGGGTTATCTTAAATCATTAGCGTACACCACACCGGTTCCTGATGCCCACGCACTGCATGATCGCATAGTGGATGTGTGCAACACAATTCGACGTGCACCTGGCATCTTCGACTGTGTTCGGCTGTCGATGGAACGACATTGTGTTGCGTGCATTGCGGCCGGTGGAGGACATTTCGAGCACTTTCTGTAAAACTGAGGACTGTATGGCCGACACCTCTGCATTGTTGCATCGTTCATATCTTGGAAATAAAGCATTTCCAGACCCATGTTTATATGGCATTTATTCGTTGTTTTGCATGATTGAATACAATCTTTAATTTTTTGGCAGCACATTTCAGATACACCCTGCATACCCTTACAGCATGGGCACTTAACACCATGTTCTTCATCACGTCGCTTTCAGACAAAGTTTCAGGGGCAGGAGTAGATTCATTACGAACTCTTTTCAAAAACAACTTCAGCCATTAGATCTAGCACGTTTTCGTGAGTGAGAAAGGATGTTTTAAGTTGTTACGAAGAGTCAATTGGAAAGCCATTCTACGGAATTACTGCAAGGGTCATTAAAAGAAAGTTTTTTTTTTTTTTCTTCCAGTTATAAACAATATTTAACTAAAGAATCCTCGAATTTCGGTATTAGCGTTGGTTTTCTGCCTTAACTGTTTCTGATGTGCTGTTCTACAATTTTCTCTGGATTTTTGATATAATCTTTAAAGATTGAACGAACAAATTAATGAGTTTGCTGCTAGTTTGTACCCCATTTCCTTTTTATGTTATTGAGCGTCAATAGATTCTTTCGTGGACTGTCGGTCCCGATCTAACATAAAACAAAAGTACTATACAAAAGAATACAATAATGGTTTCAGAAGAATGAGTGAAATAATTTCACAATGAAAGTAACATGTCCGGGGACGATATTAGGCAAATCTCGACTACAGCAATGACACGTATTGATAACTATGACTTTGAAAACTTGAGTTGAAATTAATCAAATGACATCTTCACTTAATTACGATTGAAACACACTAAAAGATTTTGAATGTATTACATGTACAATAATTCACACAGATTCTTAAATATTTGTGAAAAAAACTCAACTTTGACACTTTAGAAAACAGCTTTTGCAGACGCATCGTTTACGTGAAACTTTCGCGAGTGGAGACTGACTATTTAGGCTACTGATGTAAAATCTCGCCAAAAGGATGTCGTAGTTTATAGGCAACGATATCACGGGGGGCGATTGTATCTTACTGTTTGTATTAACAGATGTTATAATTTGAAAATAAATACTGCAAGGTTCACGAATTTAAAAATACAAAACAAAAACAATCCTAGTGAAGTTTTACAAAATATAGAATGATTCTGCTGCGTTACTAATATTCTTTTTCATAATCCCTTATTATTTAATGAGCAATTAAATTCGTAATAGCACCAAAATCCGATACTATTGTATATTTCCTTAAGTTTTTAACAGCCTCGAATACTTAGGCAGTAGTTCAGTTACTGTCCTCCAAATGAGAGATGGCCGCCCTGTTTTTGTGAGATCTGCGCATGTATGATCGATTAGTCTGGTCAGGCACTTCCGCCTGATTTTATGACAGGACGCCGCCATTACGGTAATGGCTTGTTACTTTGCAAAAGAGCATTGTATTTATAAATAATATATATTTATTTATTTATATAAATACTTATTGTTAGCAACTGGTATTGAAATAACGCTAAATAGTCGAGAGAAGTTTTAATTTGGCATTATCAACATGTCTTTCTCAGTGAAAACAGACGACGGCGTCCATTGTGACAGGAAAACTTAATTGATCAGCTACCGGAAGGGCTGCGCAGTTCAAACTTCCGCCGGCCATCTCTCATTTGGAGGACAATACATTCAATTCATGTAAAATTAATAATGGTCTCTCTACCCTTTGTATCCTGGAATTACCCTTACCCATTCATGCATTTTTGTTTCTTTTTTTGTTGGAAAATTGAAACCATTAGTTTTGTGTGTGTATTTTAGCGACCAAAACCGGTACTGCCTACTATTTGTACAAGAATCAATAGTGTTTTTCCGTGTGATAGCCTCAGGGCCGGAACTAGCCCTCCTGTCACCCGGGGCAAGGGTATATTTCGGCGCCCCCCCCCTCCACGCCATGCTCACTCCATTTAAAACTATTTAATAAAAATCAAAAGCATACACTTTCCTGATAATAGCATTCTATTAATTACAGCTTCGTAGCTTTACTCATCAACACATTACACTACAGTGCAAACAGATCAAGTGAAATTCAGTTGTGAAATTACAGCACTCTATTGTATTTTGTGTAATAATTTTTAACGGAATCTAATAAGTAAAAGGTTTTTTCTTCATTTGTTAATCTGAAATTACAGAAGTGGGTAAAATTTAGAAATGAGACATTCAGTTAAACTTCAAATCATTCTTAAGTTTATTTGGTATTTTGGTTATAAATTGGTACAGTATTCATGTAGTACTTTACTATTTCAATTTGAAACACAGATCAATTTGAATCATCATTGCGGCAGAGGATTGAGATATGCAAACTAATTGATACCCGGTTTCTCAATAAATTGAATATACTTAGTAATGAAGAAATAATTGCAGCAGCTCAAAACTTAGGAGAAACATGTAACAATGACTTGGAGATCAATTGGGAAATGAACTGATTCAGTTCAAGTTTTTTTACCATGAGTTTGAAAAAAATGACGACGAAAATGAAAAAGTCATTAGTCAGGAGAGGTGGATGTATAAAGTCATCTTAGAAAAAAATTTTAAAGGTTGTTTTCCTAATATTGAGATTGCCTTAAGAATATAGGATACCTGTCACAAATAGCCTTGGCCTTGGATATCGTAAATGCTAATATTTTCTTGATTTAAAAAGTCTATTATAAATCTGGTTAGTCCCTCTCCAGTAGAATCTGATATAGGACAAAAGCCTAAAAAAATATTCTCTAATTTCAATTTTTTTATTAATATTATTTAAATGCACAAATCGGAATAAAAAAAAAACATGTTTATCTTAAAACTATTTTCGATACATTGTGAAATGAAAATGAACAACTCAGTCATATTTTCATCGGAAAATTATGATGCACTATAGAAAATATTTTCTCATTTACTAAAACGTGAATCAGTCACTTTTTTAGCTCAACTTTCTTTTAGAACAGTAAAAAAAAAAAAAAAAAAAAAAAAAGGAAAACAGACCCATTTGAAAGACAAATTCTGCAAAGGCACATTTATTGAATGCCAAGTAAGAGATTAGGATCAACAATTTTGTAATTTTTTATTTGTAACACTTTCGATAATTGATCACTCCAAAATACATTTCAATTTAAACTTATTAAAGAACTTTTATACTCCTAACACACAAAACGTCAATGATTGCTGCTTTCGTTTTGATTCTCTGTAAATCATTGAATTTTTATAATATAAATCTGTCTTCCCATTAGTAAAATTTCATTAGAATAGATACTTTGCTAATACATAAATTAAAGCCTAATAAAAAATGTAAAGGCAAAAATATTACATTAAGGTAAGCGATTTCTAGAATAAAATATTTTCTAGAATTATTGAAATTATTTAATTATCTCTTAAAAAACTCAATGTAAGTAATAGCTTACCATAAGAAGATCTTCCAGAAATCAAAACCGCTATGGATTCTTTTTCAGTTTGCAAGCAGAGCCTCGAAAGATGTTTCTTGGACGAGAAAGAATATCAGAACGACTTCCACCAACCTTTGAAGCCTCTGTCTTCAATAACTTTGCCTTTGAAAGGATTAACAAGTTTTGGGAAAAGGGTGTTCTTTGAAAATTTTGCCGCTTGTCGGGGGGTGGGGGGTCTACTAATTAACAAATATGTGTGAAAACTGTAATGGGAGAGAAAAGTCTCTGGGCTGCACCTGAACTTTTTCGGAGTCGGTCAACATTCTTCGAAAATTAAGATTTCATTCAAGTTGTTAGAATCCAATATTTTTGAATAGTTTTTCTTGAATGGATTTCTATTCTCTTTGATTGATAGGATTTCGCCTTCAAAATGATATCAAAGAAATAAATAAGAAACTTCAACCATTACAATTTATTTTTTTTTTACATCATAGGACAACTCATAAATAACTTTTTCACCAGTATTCATTACACAAACTAAAATATTTTAAAGGCAATTTTATTCAGGTGCTGAATTTGTTTTTATTTTCGTTGTTTAAAAATATTTTAACTTTTCAATATTAAATAATATTCGTTTAAAAGATTCAATGAATAATATTAAAGTTTTAAAAATATGATAACATAAAAAGTCAAGAAAAAATATTTAATAAAAAGCTTTTCGTAATAAAA
>JAFIDM010133079.1:0-12707 GCA_023159025.1 Thereuonema tuberculata
GCATATTAAAATTAGGAATATTTATGTTGTTGAATTTCAAAATCACACACCGATACATGTAAATTTTTCATAATAAATCTGATGTGTTTAGTAATGACGATACATTCAAGCTTGTCAAAATAAAGATTCTCGAACTATATTGTATAGCATTGCAAATAAATTTCTATATTACAAAGTTATTCAATTTTCGACTAACATAGCCTAACTTAAAAAATGTTAAGATAAAATTTTTTTGAATTTATTAATTTAAATTCAGTATTGGTTTAACGCTGTAATAAAATATTAGGTGAAACCGGAGATTACGGTACCAGGCTGTTTTGGACTACAGTCGAGTTTTGACAAGATGGCCGCCTTGGCACTACTTTTAAGATATGAATTTTAGTTTTTCAATTAACTAGTAAAAAGTAGAATGCGGTTTGCGGTAAGCTTATTTCAAAATGGTTTTGCACGATCTTTTACTAGAAAAACTAACCCTCATCTGGCTAACTGCGATCTTGAGATAACAGTATGCATCATCATGTATCCTTGTGATTGGCAGTACCGTATTCTCTGGTTTAGCCAAATATAAAGTCATTTGAATATTGACGAAGAAATGCTGAAATGTATGAAAATCCATTGGATAAACGAAACTGACAAGAATAAGATGCCAGATCGTTGTCGATTGGGAATTTTTCTGATGAATCTATGTAGAAAATAAGAAGACAGTGTTTTGTCCCACATTTCTGCTCCATAGGTTCTTGTTTTTAAAAATGAATTTAACTATCTTATTTTAACTTCCAAAATAAGATGTTCTTCCACATATGTAGTGGCGGGAGAATGGTTTAAACTGATGGAACACAATGCTGCTTATATGTTTGAATTCATTGAAATCGTTTGTTTTTTTTAATAAAAATCCCCATATTTTATTAAACAGTATATAATAAGAGGTAATTTCGTATTTTAGCATATTTAATTAATTGTCATTTGTATCAAAACAAAATATTATTTTTTTTTTTTTTTTTAAAGAATTAGATTATTTTATCTCGATCACGCAGATCACTTATATAACAGTGGCGGCTCGTGGCTGTGAAGTTAGGTGAAGAGCTAGTAGGAAAATAATTATATTATATCATAATATATATTATAAATTATATATATAATATATATTATAATAACTTTCTTCTTATCTTCGTCTTTCCAATGTGAAAATGATGTTTCTAACAAAACACACACTATATCTTAAACAGGATTCATATTTAAAACAGCACAGCCTTGCGAAACAAGCGCGCTCCGAAAGAATTTCACATTGGAAGAAGAGAACATATTTCTCAGTTGTAACTTCACCTATACGATGCTATACAGCAGGTGACGTCATGGTTGTCATAGCAACCATCGCTTCGGTTATCCAGCTAAGCTCCGCTCCTGAGGTTGAGAAACTTCATATAAAAGCCTACTACACTTGGCTCGGTGCAACATACGTGATAAGGAAAATAAATTTTTTCTTATAATAATTGTTATATTATAAATAAATAATATTGTATTATAAATAATTGGTGAAGTGCCACTTCACCTAGTTCCCCTGAATAGCCGCCACTGTTTTATATAAGAGCATTCACAAAGAACTAATCACTTATAATACCAATAACTTGTAATACAAAGAATTTGTAATAAGCAATCTTAATCGCTTCAATGAATTCAAACTATGCTACTACGATTGTCTATTGAAATGATCGAATATTGTTCCTGTAAGACTATCAATAGTTCGCCGAACATTACAACGGAACTGGACGTTGCAACGGAACTGGAACTCTCTCAGATACAAAACAAACAATAAGAAATTCGTTAAGATCCTTTCTACGATGTTTCGTTTGTAAATAAAACAGAAAAAAAGCAAACATTTTCCTTTTTAATTAACACTAGGTTAGGTTAAGTGTGGTATGATCATTTCCAGGATGTTTCGTTTGGATATACAACACAAAAAACATACTCTCCAAAAATACGTATATTAAGATAGGGTCACAAGAGACATTATAAATTTTTAATTAAGTACGGTAAAATACGAAATTACCGAATATGAGATATATTTTTAATTTTTATTTATTTATTTATTTATTTATTTATTGTTTTGTTTTGTTGGAATCATTTCAAAAGCTTATTATGCTTCAACAAACACATAAAAACATGTAGAAACAGCTTCTGATCATAAACACTTACCATAGAATCAAAGTATCTTAATAAGAAGGGAAGCATAGGTTTAGGCTAAAACCAAGCCCATGTAATACAACGACTTTATTATTTCTCAAATGAGAAGGAAAACAAATTTTTGTCTAAATTCCTACATACTTAAGATTACTAAAAAATGGTAACTACGGAAGGCACAAAGGAACCAAAAAAGATTTTGAACCGTGATAGCTCGAGGTGCGAAATCTTTTTTGTTCATTTGTGCCTTCCATAGTTACCATTTGTTGAATTATTATTAGGCACGTAAAATTTGTTATTACTTACGATTATTCTCAGAGCAAATGTAATAATTATTAAAGAACTATTAATACATCTTTAGAGGATTCCAGCATGTATACCAAAGCAGAAAATAAATACATAAGCAAATAAATAAAATCAATCTGAAAAAGAAAAAAATAAATAAATATAAAAAAAGTAAAAAAACAATGAATTTGAAAATTTGAACTTGAGATTAAAAACACCACTACTGTTTTTTGTTTCATTACCTTAAACTACCCTATTACATGTTTCATTATATGTTTTGAATATGTTCTTATTCTCGAGCTTTAATGACAGTTAAAATTCTTTTTGTGGTTATTTTCTCAGAACAAGGCCCTGTGGAGCAGAAAGCCGACACATATATATTCTGATTCTGTCTATAGATTTCCAGAAAACTTCCCAATTGTTTTGAGTTTATGCACAGTTGGTTAGTTTGGCATTTGAACGGCTCATTTAACTTATCACAGCTACATTAAAGCTATCACCAGCTTAAGAATGCCAATTAAAGCACAGTTAAGAGCGAGTATGCTTTCCACATAGCCTATTCTTTAAGCCTTCGAAGCTTGTCATCGGAATGGTTAAGTTTGTCTGATGAATCATAAAGATGATGAAACAACCGTCTCAGACTCCACTTCGTTGGCAAGCTCTTGGCTTGAATTTTGTTTTGTTTTTATTCTGTGCATGATGGGCAATACCCCTTTTCTGTAACAAAGCAGAGATCTTTCATATTAGAGCATTTTTCCCTATTTTACAATTTTCTAAAAAATTAAATTGTTTATTTACAGTATTTATTCTTATACAGTATTTATTTTGGGTTTTGCTCAAAGCTTTGAAAAAGTAATAGTTTTGTGAAATATTAGTATACTTATATTTAATATTTATCTTTGCAGTTTTATCTTTGCTCTACCAGAGAGGGATGAGCATGGCCGAAGAGTTATCATGGGAATTGGAAGTGAGTAAACAATTTCTAAGAAACCTTAATGTGCATGTATAAAGAGAAAAATGGAGATAAAACGCACTTACTTGTAAAATAAATGCATATATAATAAGAGATACATATATTATCACTCCAACACATATTATAATTACATATTATTATAACACCCCACACATATAAAATCCACACTGTTGACTTTCTTATACACAAAGAACTAACAAAATGCTCCACTAAACTTGCCTTATACACCGAACTCAATACCATTTACAGCATACTTAACTTCCATAACTATGTCTTCCATCTCTTTCACAACTGCCTGAATATCCTATACCATAAACTTAACAAACCTACCAAAACCACAAATTCCAAACCCCCTGTCAAATACATTCCCTTTCCCTACAATCCACCCCTTGAAAATTTCATTAAAAAAATCCTTACACCATATCAATATGCCCTACATTCAGATCACCCAACATAAACACACAGCATAATGAACCCTCCAACACTGTCTATTGGATCCCATGTAAGCAATGCCCCTCTGGCTACATGGGATAAACATTCTATCTACACACATCTACACACATCATCGGCAGACAAAATGCCTGTCACTATTGCTAAACTCCCTTAATTCCTTTACTCCCCCCAAGCTCGCACTATGTATTCTTGTGTTGTCCTAAATGTTTTGTATCATCCTATTTGTTTGTGCCATCCCTGAAGATGGCATATGCACGGTACCTGAACCTATCGATTTACTACCCATCCTTTTAATCTTGCTTATTCATTTATTTTATAAGTAAGTGCATTTTACCCCTACTTTTCTCTTTCTTTAAACAATTCCTGTTCAAAAATGCCTCTGTGGTAATAAAAAGCTTCCTCTGATGAAAGAAACTAATATAAATTATAAGAATTCCATCTTTTAATTAAGGATATACTACATAAATTGTTAAACACCATGCTAACATAATCCAAACCATTTGACAACTACTAACCACTTTGGAAGCAGGATTCTTTTAGGAGATGATTAATCAGTTATCCCTACATCCAATGATTTTTATGAATAATCAGAACAACTCAAATTTGATGTTCATGTAAGCAAGCTTACTACATATATTACAATATGAAAGATTTACATGTTGTAAATTTACACACCAAGTGTTTATATTGTCACTGCCCTTTGTATGATTGGATACGTTCAGCAAGGCATCGACTCTAACAAATACAGTGATACCTCGGTTTTCATCGATAATCCGTCTGAAAACAATCAGCGAAATCCGAAACCGACGAAAACCGAGGCAATTATTTCCATATGAATCCAATTAATTCGTTCTAGACACTCCAAAATACATACCAAAACACATTTTATAGAGAATAAATATAGTGTTTAATATTAAACAATAAGAAATTAATATAAAATGAATAGAAAAGACTAATGTAAAGAATAAATGAACATGTAACATGGCATTTACATTTTTATACTTTTCTGAAGACTCTTCTTGGCATATGGAAGACGGCGACGAGGGGAGAGAGATGCAGATATTATTGTTTGGAAGGTATCAAGGCACTATCTGGGATCACTTGCCTTTATCTTAAGTCATTTGTGTGATTTTATCTTACGTGCATTACGTAAATTTTGAAACTGAAAAACACAAAATAAACACATTACACCGAATACTGTATATGCAGTAATTACATGTAATTGTAGTATTAGGACTCGCAATCAATAAAAAAAAAAATCACAAAAACATTGGAAAGCAATGGAATTGTTTGGTTAGACACGCAGGGTGATCCTCACACAAAGGGAAACAACGCTACACTGAGCAGGAGAACCTTGGGCAGGGCCGGCGCTAGGAGGGTGCAGGGCCCTTGCCAATCCTATTTTAACAACCAAAAAAACCCCCCAAAAAAACGGAAATCTTACTTTAACAACCAAAAAAAAAATATCGACGATCCTATTTTATCCTCTTTCTTCTAATCAGGCTCGGGGCCTTGGGCGGTTGCCCCATTCGCCACCCCCTAATGCAGCTCTGGCGTGGATAGCCCTTTGTTTTCGCAATATGCTGACGAAATCCGAGGCAAACAGATGAAAACCGAGAAAAATAAAAATCGACGAAAACCGACACTGACGATAACCGAAGTCAACGATTACCGAGGTATTACTGAATGGTGAATTGTGGAGCAGTTGTGTAAGCATTATTCCACAATGCCAAAATTTGCCTACATTTAGTGGAATGTATTTATATTCTGCATCTGTTTGATCATGAATCAGTGGTGATAAATTTTGGAATCTCATGAATCATCAAAGGATATGGTTACACTTTCTGACTGAACTACCAAATGTAGGACAGTCTGTAGTAAAGAATAGCTTATTGACTATAAATTGCTCTGGATGCAATTTATTAACAGTGGTAATGCTGATATGAATTCATACTAAAATGGATTTCTTTTTGAATTGGTTGCACTTATATCATAATCAATGGTGCAGTATGGTTTGTCGGATGTTTCACCAACTCATCAGGGAATAAGAATTTTGCCATTGAATTTGAAGAAATAGAAGATTTGTTATATAAGTATCAAGAGACAGTCTCCAGTACATCCAGTGACATTAGTGAATAATTCATCTCCCTACAATTTTAATGTCCATATATAAACCATTTCTACATATTCACTATGTCAGATTCACTATGTCCTATGGTTAGAATTTCTTTAAATGAAAATCTGGCTTTGCTTTTGCTGTGCTCAATACACCTACGGCAACCTCATTCGTTTTGATGATTTAAAACTAGTCTATATACCATAATGGTATATCGGGGGCAACTATTCTTCAGCTGTGTAGTTCACAGTTACTGCTCCTTGTGGAGGTTTTGAAGGGTTAAGTGCCTGGGCATTAGAGAAAAAAAAAAACTATCTAAAAACACCTGTAGAAATTCGATGAGCAGAATGCACCTAGTATCACATTTAATTCCAATAGTAAAAGTGCATCATTCCTTTTCCAGAATGTTCCACACTACCTTTAACTGCTTTTGTTGGCATTAAATAAACCTCATAAAGTCATAGATCTTATTTTTTTCTGATGATCTTGTTTTCATGTGAGTAAACTGTCGTTGTAGATTTTTTTTTCCTTCATAACTATTAGTATTAGAAATTCTAAGATTGTCATTGTTCTTAGAAAACCAGTGTAAAAAATCATGATATCACTGAACATCTCATAACTACTATTTCATGAGATTTCCTATTAGTCTTTAAATTAAATTGTTATTGGGTCACATCCTCTAAAATTTTAATAGAGAAGGATAATTTTCAATTACAGTAGAGCCCCAATTACCCGCGAGTGCTGCGAAAATTTTTTTTAATTACGAACCTCAAAAAAACCAATTTTAATCCAAGCCAACAACAGGGAAAGTACAATAGGCCATACAGTGCGAAGGTCGAAAATTACTGACAGGTTTATTGTGCATCGTGATCCTATAGGCCTTCTCGGAATTTGTGGATGCAAACATAGAGCAAAGGTTTCTGCTTTACTGTACATATTGTAAAAATTGTACAATAAAACTTATTTTTTAATGGTGAAATTTTTTTTTTCCTGTTTACACCTCATTTTTAGTCTTTTTTCGGGTTATCCGCAATTTTCGTTATCCCGCAGATAATCGGGGCTCTACTGTATCTACAATATGAGGTCTGTTATTTAAAAATAAAAATTATCATAAATGTATAACAGATATCTAAATGTTTGAGGTTTTTATATATTCTGAACAAAGAAAATGAAAATTATTTACCACATTTAAATTTCTTATTATTAATGACTAATTTTTATCTTGTCAATTAGGTGGTCTGGACCCATCACGGCATACAACATCTCATACAATGAGAGCCTTTGTCATGACATTTGAAACATTACTTGAAGATGAAACAAATCAAGTGAAAGGATTTACCTACATTTTTGACCAACAAGGAGTGGGACTAAGAGCGGCAACTCTTTGGACTCCCAATGCATTCCGCAAAGCTCTCTATTGTTCTGAGGTTAGATATTTTTGATTTTGCCTTAAGTTAGCATTCACTTTGAGTCACAGGGATTGATATTTTAGCTGATCTTAATGCTTGTCACTTCAAATAATCAATCTGCAAAGGCTTGAAGATAAATTCTTGTTTTCATCTGTTACATAAAATTTTCAATTTGACTGACTTAGATAGATAGGTAATATGTAATTTGTTGTTTGTCTTGCATCAATATTATGTTATGTCTTTCAATATTTTACTTAAGCATGAAAATAATTAACAATCTTAATAAAATACAAACTAATACAAACAAAATGGGGATGCAATTGACAGTCCATTCCCAACATTTGCTTTATTGCTTTAGATTATATTTAGATATTTTTGGTTCCAAAAGTTGAGCCATTGAAGCAATCAGATACTAACCTGAAAAAGAGAAGCATTAAATGAAAACAAATAAAAAACCTAATTAATTCAAGAACAGCTAAGCAATTTTACCACAACCCAACAGGAATAATTAGCAATGATTTTAAAGTTTTATTACTGTTTAATTAGAAGGCACAATTAATGCCAAGTAAAGCTAAAATTAACTATCAGACTATAGTATAATCAAACTATATTTAATCAAATCAAATCAAATCTTAATCAAACTATATTAAGTAAAAAGAGATTTCATATTTAATTATTTATTTTGTTAGCAAACCTTCAACCAATTTTTATTATAATTATTATTATTATTATAATTCCTTAGTTTATTATTTTATCAAAATAAAAAAAAAAAGAAAATTTTTTACCTAATTTTTTTTCAATTCTTTTCTTGTGTTTTCAGAGATCACTTCCAATGCGTCACAAACAGTGTCACTTTGTTCACTTACCAGTACTTATTGCTGGAATTTTTGAGTTTTTCAAATCTTTCCTAAGTCCCAAGCTGAGAGAAAGGGCAAGTTGATTTTTATTTTTATTTAAGTAGTATAGAAAATCTTATTTCTTTTCTATTTTTGTTTCTTTTTATCACAAAGATGCATTTTAATTTTAAAAAATTCAGTCTAAGAAGATCATTCAAAGATTACAGATAAAATAATCTTTAATATGCGGTTACAGCAATGATCTCTGATGTTATAAAAGAATAGTTTTCAAAATGTTATCATTACTTTTAGCTAGAATTCCAGTATTAAAAATCATGCAATAACCGGATAAGCTTTAGTAAAGCTTTTTAAAAAAATATCAGTTTAGAGACATATTTTCCAAGGATATTCGAGTCATTATGTTGTTCTATTTACAGCCACAATTATACAGAGTAGACAAAAAGTCTGTATACCTCTGGATATAAGTGTATGCTATGGAGACAGTCGTATATATAAGGTTTGTGGAAATAAGTCAATAAGCGACCAATGGAAGCCAACAATAAAACATTCGCACACTCGCATATTGACAACAAGTGAGCAATTGAATAATGGCAATAATTATAGAAACAAGAAGTGATGTAAAGTATGGTTGATTTATGCAGATTCTTGATTGAAGAGCATTTAGTGACTACAGT
This sequence comes from Thereuonema tuberculata, assembly GCA_023159025.1. Taxonomy (NCBI): domain Eukaryota; kingdom Metazoa; phylum Arthropoda; class Chilopoda; order Scutigeromorpha; family Scutigeridae; genus Thereuonema; species Thereuonema tuberculata. The sequence goes on from JAFIDM010133079.1 coordinate 8,946, forward strand.
TTGGATTCATGAATGACAGCTTAAACACTTTCACAAATTATTACCAATTTTCAGCTGCAATTTTGGAAGGCGCCACCATCCAACAGAACATTATTGGCATGGAAATGGAAGATTTTTATGTCAGGATCTGTGAAGGTTTCACAATGGACAGGAAGACTATCAACACGTTTGGAAACATGTCCTGCTGTGGAAGAATCCATAACGCGATCTCTCGTGAAGTCGACTCACAAGTGTGCTGCCGAATTGGATATTCCCCAGTCAACCACGAGAGACCACATGCGAAAGGAATTGAAAGTGAAACCTTTTCGCCCATTGGCAGTGAATGAGGTATTAGATGTGGATTTACCACGGTGCGAAGAAGCATCCAATCTGCTTCTCAAACGTTTACCAAAAAGAGAAGATTAACAAAGAGTTGTGTTTAGTGATGAATGTGCTATCTATGGAAGTTCAAAAGATCAGCACGTTTATTTTTGGTTAAAGGAAAATCCACATTTCATTCAAGAACTCGAACAAAATCTACTGCATATTATAATTAGGGCAAGGGTCACAGAAGAATATCTGCTTGGACTGTATTTTTTCAATGGCCCAGTGAATCAGACGACTTATCTGCATAAGATCAACGAATGGCTGCTGTTTGAACTCTAGTTGAAAAGCATACACTGGAAAAGCTGACACTGTGTGGTTCCAACAATACGAAGTACCAGTTCATTTCACCATGAGAGTGCGATTGCACTTTGATTCAAACAGGTGGATTGGCCAGGGAACTTTCCTTTATCTTTGCCCAGATCTCACGTCAGACAATTCTCTGTGGGGAATCATTAATCAGAAAGTCTGTAAACAGCGGTACATTTTCAATGCTGAGCTGCAGATTGCTGTGCTCAGTGTCTTCACAACTGTGATGCCACAAATGCTATGGAAAATGAGCATACATCGGACCTGGAGACGCATCCGTCTGTGCAGAGACCATGGATGAGTGCATACAGATGTTTCGAATCCATAACAGACACATCAATTCATTTCGAATCCAGCTTGCTGACAGGGGAATATGAACTTTTTGCCCACTCTGTAGTAAGCTATTCAACATAATGCAAAAGTTATCACTTTTATTTCTATGAAAGTACTGTTAAATATTGAAGACAGTGAACTAACAAGTGTAGTTAACTATGTTAACTCTGTTTAATGGCAGCAAACTTGATTTCATATTTACAGATTCCTTCCAAAATTGACCTTTAATTCGCTCTACGCTTATCTTGCTTGTTTTGAAATTGTATTTGAGTTTTTTGTTAACTTAATAATATTCTTCACTTGTTGTTCTAAGTTCACTACTATATAAAAATCATGATAAATTTCAAAGACAAATTAGAATTAATTGTTCTCTTTAGAATAGGCAGCACACTTTATCTGCAATTCCTGAAGGGGAAACATAATGAAATACAAAAAATTTCAGTTAAAAGTAATCAACAAAGACTAGAAATCCAGTAATGTTGAAATTATTCAAAACATCATTATTATCTCCCCGCCCAGAAAAAAAAAGGAATTATTTGTTGGATAGCAGCTATCTTAAGTTACTTAAAAAAGAAATGTGTTTAAAAAGAAATGAATAGTGGTGAAAGAAGCTGCCGGGATTACATCTAAATATCAGGGTGGTGGAGTGTTTTTCCATGGCACCTCTGTTGGCTCAAGGGTGCAACAAAAGTAAAGGCTCTGATACTCTGTTGAAACCACTTCAGCCACTTCACCCACTTGTACAGGGTGCGGCAGGTATTTGAGAACAAAATAACATCCGCGAAAAAAATGAGCAGAGACTGGAAATAGAGCATTTAATGACTATTGAACATGGGAAGACATGGGAAGACAGACATGTACATGGGAAGACAGACCCAATGCAGGACATCATTCAATGAAACCGCCATCTGCCACAATAACAGCCTCTAAATGCTGTCGAAACTGTCCGCAGGCAAGAATAAGGTGGGTCCTGGGAATGTTTGTCATGGCATCCACAATAGCTGACCTGAGAGCTTCACCGGTGTTATGTGAATGTTTATTGGAGAGCCTCTCAACCACGCCTCAGACCTAATAGTCCAAAGGGTTAATGTCAGGGAAGCTGGGGGGGGGGGGGGGGCACAAGTTTGGAGTGACATGGTCGTGAAAATTGGTGGCCAACCATTCTTGGATTGAATGGGTTGTAAGGGCTGGAGCGAAGACCTACTGAAAACATACGGCCTACCACGTGCTACAGCAGTAATCCAGGGTTGCACAACCGTCTTTAACACATCGGTGTAAGCACGGCGTTGACTCTGACACCTTGACGAAAGAAATGTGGAAGCATGATGTCGCCCTCACTGCTCACGATACCCAGAACCACCACGGAGGCAGGGAACTTGGTGTGCATGATGGTTGGAACCTCTCCGGGTATTTTACACAGCCATCATTTCTGCAGTTCACCTTCTGGTCCTGGACGAAGTTTTTCTCATCCGAGAAGAACCCCAGCATTCCTGGCTGCTCCGGATGTTTCAGCTTGTTCAAGAAGAGCTTGGCTCAGGTCATTCTGTTCTTCCGGGTTCTCGCAGACATGAACTGGCCTCTCCGCATCATGTACGACTTGTAACAGAGGTCTTCATGAACCACACGTCGGATGGTGGCCTCGTTAACCTGCATCTCCCTGTCGAGTGCCCTCACGGACTTCCCTGGGTCAACTTCGACAGCAGCTTGGACGGAAGCAATGAATTTGAGCGTCCTGGTCCTGTCCAAGCGCTGACAATGTCGTTCCTATGGGAAACAGTTTTCTCATCACCACTGGCGGCCTCCAGCTCTCTCCAAACGTTGAAGACGAATGACCGGGAGAATTTCAGGAAGGCAGCAATTTCGGAATCGGAGTGTCCTGCAGCCAAGGAGACGATGACTGCATGCCTCTTCATTTCCTGGGTTAGCCTTGGTTCTGCCATGTTTACCAACAAAACAAAGGGATGTGTTACGATGACGTTCAGGATACTGTGTCACTTAGAATGTGTGTTCTCAAATACCTGCCGCATCCTGTAAGTACCAGAAAAGAATTCTGACCCTGTTGGGCCAGAAGAAACATAAGACCCATCTGGAAGAGAAAAATCCGTGATCTCCAATGCCGACTGAACTAGTTTCATCAGGCTCCATTCCAGTATCTGAACTGCCGAACCACTCCAGATATCAAGAGGCTGTGAAATAACTTCAATCCATTTTTTTTTTAACTGAGGAGTTAAGGAAAATATTTCAAGGATGTAATTGACTAGCAAATAGACAATAATTTTTTAATATTAAGCACAAATAATATACAGCAATAAAAATTAGTTAATTTTATATAAAAAAATAAATATCTAAGGCTTTCGTAAATTCATCATCAAATTTAAAATTTATATGTTAATAAAATACTGATTTTTATAGATTCTTAAATACAATAGGGAAAAATAATTATAATATTTCCCCCTTTTGTATTTCACTGATATTTAGGTAATGCTTCATCATGACATTGACTCTCTTTGTGAGTATGTTCCTCTTGAAATTTTGCCAAGGGAATATGGAGGCCAGATGCCTGTGGAGCACATGATCAGTAAGTAAATCATTACAGCTTCAGTTAAGTTTTTGTGTTTACAAGTAAATATAATCTTTAGGGTATATATAATTTATGTTAGTAATTTATTTATTAAGAGCTAAATATTTTAGTATAGAAATTCATCAGAACAAACAAAATCAGAAAAGATGTTCAAAGTAGAATAATTCATAATATCG
>JAFIDM010133080.1:1211-12707 GCA_023159025.1 Thereuonema tuberculata
GATGTGAGGTTAGTGCAATTATCTATGTAGTAGTAAACACAGTCAGTATATTAATAATATTTTAGGTGATGTGAGGTTAGTGCAGTTATCATTGTAGTAGTAAACACAGTCAGCCTATTAATGATCTTTTAGGTGATTTGAGGTTAGTGCAATTATCATTGTAGTAGTAAACACAGTCAGCCTATTAATGATCTTTTAGGTGATGTGAGGTTAGTGTAATTATCTATGGAGTAATAAACACAGTCAGCCTATTAATGATCTTTTAGGTGATGTGAGGTTAGTGCAATTATCTATGTAGTAGTAAACACAGTCAGTATATTAATGATATTTTAGGTGATGTGAGGTTAGTGCAGTTATCATTGTAGTAGTAAACACAGTCAGCCTATTAATGATCTCTTAGGTGATTTGAGGTTAGTGCAATTATCATTGTAGTAGTAAACACAGTCAGCCTATTAATGATCTTTTAGGTGATGTGAGTTTAGTGTAATTATCTATGTAGTAATAAACACAGTCAGTATATTAATGATCTTTTAGGTGATGTGAGGTTAGTGTAATTATCTGTGTAGTAATAAACACAGTCAGCCTATTAATGATGTTTTAGGTGATGTGAGGTTAGTGTCATTATCATTGTAGTAGTAAACACAGTCAGCCTATTAATGGTCTTTTAGGTTATGTGAGGTTAGTGCCATTATCATTACAGGTCAGAAGGCAGGGAAGAAATGAAAAAAAAATCAGAAGATTCAAGGGTCTTCAAGAAAAGGCAAAAAAGAAGACTGGAGCAAAATGGACGGCAGAAAGAAGAAAACAACATGGAGAAAGAATGTAGAGTACTGGAAGAGAAGAAAGAAGGGTTGCTGTCAAAATGAAAGAGAAACCATTTTGATGATTATTTAAATAAAGTAAAAAAAAAAAAAAAAATTTTCTAGGTATGGAAGACATCATCAAGAAATTTGTGATTATTGTTGTATCACTGTTATTAAGAAGATATAGCCAGTACATAGATTAATTTTCCTCATTTATTTTCATGAATTATTTGATATTAACGTAAAAAGAATAAAACGTTCTCGTGCTTACTGAAAAAGAATTCTCTCAATAACTCGACCTGTACTGGAATCACATTCATTTGTAAAGGAGAAAGGTAAGTTACTGTTAAGAAATCTCAGTATTTAATAATCATTTTATAAGTCAAAAATTAACTAAATTGCACTCTATATATATATATATATATATATTGATTTGTGTATGCATATAAAATATAATTTTTGAAAAGTAGATTTCGTGTAATTGCTGTTCAGTGGTTTAAAATTAGACAAAAAATAATACTAAATAAATAACAGTAATTTAAATAAAAATTTTACGTGCACTGTGTTTCGTTGAAATCATTACTAAAATGATGCTTCCAAAATCAACATGCTATTATTATTATTATTATTATTACTATTTTTTATAAAGATACTGTTATATCTATGAACATCATGCTCTTAACAAAATGATTAGTATTGTTTCATATCCATAGCAAGAAAAGTAATGAAATTTACTGAACTTAATTATGTTTCTTACACAACATATTTTAATTTTTTTGGGGGAAATTCAGTAAAAAAGTTTAGAACTATAACTTAAAAATTTTAAACTGAAATTCGCAACATATATTACATGAATATATATCTAAGTTGCATCTGTGTGTAATAATTTGTTAGTGAATATGAGCAGGATGAATTTAGCAGTAAGTTATCTTTTCTATATTTTAATAATATAAATTTCTTAAATATTTTTTTTTAAATAATAAATTTTATGTTTTTAAAATCTTTTTTTAAAAAAAATAACCAAGTAATTACTAAAATAAAACGAATCGTTTCGCCTTTTCAAGTTTTATTTTATTATTAGTTTGTTGTAAATTAATAATATTTTTATAAATTTTGTCTTCTATATAATCAATTGTAAAGTTAGTATTAAAAATAATCAAATCATCTATATATCTATAAATTTTAAAATGAAAAGGGGAATTAATACAAAATTGATATTCGTAAGCCAATAAAAATAAATTAGCAAGAATGCTACTATTATATATATTTATATATATATTATTATTTTTTTTCATGATTTATTACAATCTTTTTTTCTTTTTACTCATTTTAACTACTAACATAAGTTTTGATATGAAAGTAAAAGACTTCGTTTATAATGAGCTAACTATCATAAATCAACGATTTTTGACATTAAATAAACATTATAGGTAAGGTTTACAATGATATTACTATAAAGTTCCTTCAAATACAATGAAAAAACAAATTAAACGGAGAACGTCGTTAGCGCTTTGCGCGACTCACGGCAGTGCGTTGGCTCAAAAATGGCGCCATACGGAGAGATGTCCATACTTGTCTTTGGAAGCAACAAAGACCATACAGTGACTTTACATCGGAGCTCATTGGGACCTCTCTATCGACGAACTTCAACAACATGGCTCCCCTCGACTGAGACTACTAAAAAGAACAATTTATAATCAGTGGCGTACCAACGCCTTTGGGGGCCCGGGGCGGGAGTTCCATTATTCAACAACCAAAAAAAAAAAAATCTCTATTTCAACAACCAAAAAAAAAACAAAACAAAATCTCTATTTCAACAATCAAAAAAAAGGAAATCTTGCTTTTACAACCAAAAGAAAAGGAAATAAGGCTGGTGGGGGCCCCCCCTAGACTGGTTGATGGGGCCCCTCCCAGGCGGGGGCCCGGGGCGGACCGCCCCCACCCCCTTGGTACGCTACTGATTACAACGACATCAAATTACATTCTATTTAAATTACTTCTTTTTTGAAGAACATCTAGAAATTTTAATAACTAAAATTCGGCAATTTTCATTTAATCTAAAATGCATTATTTGCTTTGTATAATACATGAAATTATATCAAGTTGATTAATCCTTAATGCTCCCTCCGTTCCGAAATACTGTTCCGATTTGCATTCAAATTAAGAATTATTGAAAATAAATTATGTTGTTAATTAAACACATTTTTTATCTAAAATTTAGACGTTTTTCTATAATTCAATAAACATTTTACGTCGATAATATAGTCTACTACATCATATAATTATTCAAAAAAAAGTTTTTTTATAATGAAAAATTTTGTTCCAAAATACTGTTCCGATTTGTTAAAAATGAATTATAAATTTGAAAATTTAATACAATTTTCTCGTTTTCAGTGAAAGATAGCAAAATAATAACAGCATTTTGAAAATTCTAAACCAGTATTAGGTATCAGTACTAGGTGGCTCTAATGTTTGTAGGTATGTTTGGAAGTTGATATACTGAATAAAGTCTATTTATCGCTTCAAGATTGTATGTCAGCAATATTGAAAGTCAACGGGGGAAATTGCTACAAACAACCTCATATTGGAAAGAATCGACTAATCAATCAAGGAATCTTGCCAATTATTCTTTTTGTTGAACAAAGTGTACTGGAAAAGCCCTTGAATTTTTACAACAATAAATAATCTCGATTTTTGATTAAATAAACTATTTTTCCATATATAAGCATCGGAATAGTATTTTGGAACAAAAAACAACGTGAAATCGGAACAGTATTTCGGAACAGAGGGAATATTATTTACTGATGTTTATGTTATCTTTAAATTATTAAATCTTTAGTTACAGCAATAAAAAATCTATTCCGTAACAAACTGAACAGCCTCTAAGAAGCATATAAATCAATTTCTTAGGTGGATTCTTTTATTGAAATAGCCTGAAGCTCAGAATTTTCCATTTGGTTGATCGCAAAAGTGTTTAAGGAGTTTCTAGTACAAATTTTGTAATGGAGTATCCATCAAATGCAGACATGCTTACATTGAATTACCAACTAATTCTGAATATGTAGTAATTTCTGTTTTTTGATTGGCTGATGTGACCTTTTGAATGTGTTTGTGTGTGTTTTACAGTGGAACCTCGCTATTCCTACACAATCCGTTCCAGGAGGCAGTTCGAAAGGCGATTAGTACGAATGGCGAATCATTTTTTCACATACGATATAATGTAAATTGAATTAATTCGTTCCAGAGCCACAGATGATTGCTTATTTAAACTTTTGTAATAATATTTTAAGCATAAAATACATAAAAACTATGAAAACAATAAATATACAGTCAACTACAACACTGTGAATGCCACTTTGCTTCTTAAATCGATCAAACCACCCCCTACTTGCTTTAAATTCATCACTTTGCGCATTGGTTCCAGGGTTGTCTCGCTTAAGGTCATCATGCAACCGCTTTGCTTTTTCACAAATTATTGTTTCAGAAATGCTGTCACCAGGAAGTTGTTTTTAATTAATGCAAACTAACAGAAGTTTTTCCACTTGTTCAATTATAGGTGACTTGTTCACAGCAAGAACGGTCACTCCTTTTGCCACATCAGCCTCTCTTATCATGTCTTTCTTTTTCAGTATAGACGATATGGTTGATTTCGCCATGCCATACTGAGTTGCCAAGTCAGAGATACGAACTTCGCAACGAGTTCTTTTTTCAATTCAATTCAACTCTCACTGCTTTTAGGCTTGGTTGAACCAGTAATCTTTTTTGGACCCATGGCTGCACTATTTTTAATAAAAATAACAAAAAATAAAATAGCACAAAGTTTCACGAAGCTTGCGTGGATGATGCGTAGCGTATAGAAGCTAGCACGAGACTGAGCTGAAGCGACCGCGTGGCGCGGCAAGTAAGAAGGTCACGCTGTTCGAATCGCGGGGCAAGCGTACGAATGGCGAGTTGAATTTTACTTGAAAAAGTTGGACGAATAACAAGTTGTACGAGTAGCAAGGCGGACGAATGGCTGGGTTCCACTGTATTTGATTCGATGGTAGCTCTACTTTTGAAAATAATAATAATAATAATAATAAGGGTAGGCTAAAGGGTCCAACCATCCATGATGAGAACTCGTTCTAATATAGATCATGCTGCATCGGGTATGGCGCAGGATAAAGTCACCCGCGTTCAGGGGTTAGGCAGAGGCCTCCGTTCGAAAAATATACTACAGTCTCCCGCAGGTGGTGATGGAGAAAGTGGCACCCCATCCTGTAGTACGGCTACCACAATGCCTGGGCAACACCATCCCGCCCAAACAGTCGGAAGTGTTTTGTCTGTGTCAGAGCAGGCGACCACCAAGACTGGGAAACCACGCCAGCGCATCAAATTGTCATCGCAGATGAACCAGGATCTTATGCGCGACTTCTTCACTGTTACAAAGTTAGGTACTCAACTAACAGGATACAGACAGGCACTACACCAAGCTTTCACCACACGCTATCCATCGTTAGGGCTTAGCGAACAGCGGGTAGCGGATCAGAGACGTTCAATTGTAGTAAACAATCTTATTCTCCCATGCATACTTGCACAAATTAAAGAAGAAGTCGCTGAATCCAACCACAGGACACCAAACCATAACCTACCAGAAGACACCATTATGGAAAACACAGAAACAATCTCTACCCCTCAGTACACATGCCCCAACAATACAACTCATGAAATATTACGTGCAGCTCATGATCATTTCTACACTGCACTCGCACAATACACAGGCACAGACCCCACACTCAGGCCGCCACTCCCCAAAGTACACACATCAAAACAACTCGCCACAGTCATAAACCATCTCAACACACACTATCCCACAACACCTTGACAACATCCAAACATTAGAAGACATACATACAACACTCTACTGTGCCGCACAGGGAACCATTCGGGCACTTGAAATCAAACAACACAACATACCTCCCACTGCAAGGACACAAAAATACATCCCCCCTTGGAGACGTCGTCTTGAGGGCCGCATCAGCGACCTAAGAGGAGACATAGCCAGGCTCACACAATACTGTGCAGGAAACAAAACAAAGAAAATTATGTCCCAGGTTAGAAAGATATTCAAGCACATAAATACTCGCCCTTCACATTCAAATCATCGGAACCAGGTTCAGGAACATCTCGACACACTAAAACAAAAACTCAGTGCACTTGCAAAAAGATTACAAAAATACAAACAGTGCACTTTGCGCAAACAACAGAACAACACTTTCCAATACAATGAGAAAAAATTCTACAGATCCCTTACATCTTCCTCTACTACAACTAACACAAACACCACCAACAGCGAGGCATTACAGGAATACTGGTCATCTCTGTGGTCAAACCCCATCCCCCACAATGATAAAGCACCATGGATCACAGAGGAACAGCAACTCATTGAACACTTACCCTGCATGTCCTTCCATGAGATTACTCTCGCAGACATACATAAAGCACTAAAACATGCACACAACTGGAAGGCTCCTGGTGCAGACGGAGTCCAGAACTTTTGGATCAAGAGGTTCATGTCCCTGCATGGAAAACTAGCGCTTACACTCACTGACATAATCCAACACCCAGACCATATGCCTCGTTTCCTCACACAGGGTGTCACATACCTACAGAGCAAGAACACTGAACAGCGCAACCTGCCAACTACCGCCCAATCACTTGCCTCCCCACGCTTTACAAACTCCTCACCTCCTGCCTCGCAGACAAGATCTATACACACATCGAGACATAACATTCTTTCCGAACAGCAGAAGGGCTGTCGCAGGAATTCCCAGGGTTGTAAGGAGCAACTCCTTATTGACTCGGTAATCCTGCGCCAAGCACGCGCCAAGAATAGGAACTTACATTTCGCATACATCGATTACAAGAAGGCATTTGATTCTGTCCCTCATTCCTGGCTCCTACACACTCTTCATATCTACAAAATACACCCCAAGATCACGGCATTCTTAGCTGCCACGATGAAGAGTTGGAACACAACATTACACCTACGCACCTCTAACACCTCCATTACTACAGATCCCATTAACATAAGGAGAGGTATTTTCCAGGGAGACTCCTTGAGTCCTCTTTGGTTCTGCCTGGCCTTGAATCCACTGAGCCATATACTAGATAACACAAAACACGATAATAGGCTTACCACAGGCACTGTGACACCATATAAAATCACACACTTACTCTACATGGATGACATTAAACTCTATGCCACAAACAATGCACAACTTACTAATTTACTACAAGCCACCACACAGTTCACCAAAGACTTTGGGATGGAATTTGGAATTAACAAATGCCGCAAGTTACACATAATACGTGGGAAGACTTCGAATTTGGAGGGTTTTGAACAGGACCATGGTTTGGCCATCCAATCCATGGAACAGGGAGAGACCTACAAGTACCTGGGCTTCAAGCAAGCGCGCGTCATTGACAACGCAAACATCAAAAATGCACTGATGGACATTCAGGCTCGAGTTCACAAAATCCTCAAAACACAACTCAACGCCAGAAATAAAATTAAAGCTATCAACACTTTTGCCATTCCCACACTAACATATTCGTTCGGCATAATTCCATGGACAAACATCGAACTCAAAGCACTAAAACGCGCAACACGCACTACATTCACGAAACACAACATGCACCACCCCAAGTCCGCTACGGAAAGGATGACTCTTCCCCGCAAGGAGGGAGGCCGAGGACTCATCAACCTCATCACCCTACACGAAAAACAAGTACATACACTTAGGGAACACTTCCATCAAAGAGCATAACACTCCTCACTTCACTCAGCCATTGTCAAGGCTGAAACACACCTCACACCCCTGAACCTCGAAAACTCTTCTCCAACACTCACCACCCCTGACACCCACACTCAGCAGCTGCGTGAATCATGGGCTCATAAGAAACTCCATGGCAGACATCATCACGAACTCAGCCAGCCTCATGTCGACATGGAAACGTCGAACAGATGGCTGACGAGTGGTGAGCTGTTTGGGGAGACCGAAGAGTTCATGATCGCAATACAGGACCAAGTCATCTCCACACGCAACTACAAGAAACACATTCTACACAATGCAAACACACATGACGACAAATGCAGGAAATGCCACACTACGCATGAGACGATCGACCACGTAATATCAGGCTGTCCCCTTCTCTCTCAAACAGACTACCTCCACCGACACAATCAGGTAGCGTCGATCGTTCATCAACAACTAGCACACAAACATTCACTTATTAAGAGCATGGTCCCGTACTACAAGTATATACCACAAAGCATATTAGAGTCACCCTCATATAAACTATACTGTGGCTGCCCCATTCACACTGATAAAACCAAACATCACAACAGACCAGACATCACACTTGTTGATAAGGTCAACAAACAGACCTATCTAATTGATATTGCAGTGCCTATCAGCAAGAACATGCAGAAAACTCACGCAGACAAGATCAGTAAATACACTGATCTATCACACGAGCTCCAGAAGCAGTAAAGGCAGGCTCGAGTACGTGTTGTACCCATCGTTCTGTCTGCCACTGGTCTGGTGCCTCACACATTGCACCACAGTCTCAGCACACTACGACTTCACAAAAACACTTATGCACTACTGCAGAAGGCTGTGGTACTCAACACTACACGCATAGTTAGGAAATTTATGGACACAACCACACTTCCCTAATCTTCTCGCACACGTCGTTACACTGGCAGTATGTGCTTTGGTCCTTGACCCGCCATATTGTTTTTGCTGGGGAAACCCAAGGTTTGAAACATACAAACATAATAATAATAATAATAATAATAATGACATTGGGATAGAATTTGGAATCGACAAATGCCGCAAGCTACATATAACACGCCGGAAGACTACGAATTTGGAGGGTTTTGAACTGGACCATGGGTTGGCCATCCAATCCATGGAAGAGGGAGAGACCTACAGGTACCTGGGCTTCAAGCAAGCGCGCGTCATTGACAACGCAAACATCAGAAACGCACTCAAGAAAACATACTGTGCTCGCGTTCACAACATCCTGAAAACACAACTCAATGCCAGAAATAAAATTAAAGCTATCAACACTTTTGCCGTCCCCACACTAACATATTCGTTCGGCATAATTTCTTGGACAAACACTGAACTCGAAGCACTACAACGCACAACACGCACTACATTCACGAAACACAACATGCACCACCCCAAGTCCGCTAAGGAAAGAATGACTCTTCCCCGCAAGGAGGGAGGCCGAGGACTCATCAATCTCATCACCCTACATTAAAAACAAGTTCACACACTTAGGGAACACTTCCACCAAAGAGCACAACACTCCTCACTCCACTCAGCCATTGTCAAGGCTGACACACACTTCACACCCCTGGACCTCGCAAACCCTTCTCTAACACTCACCACTCCCGACACCCACACACAGCAGCTGCGTGAATCATGGGCTCGTAAGGAACTCCATGGCAGACATCGCCACGAACTCAAGATGGCTGACAAGTGGCGAGCTGTTTGGGGAGACCGAAGGGTTCATGATTGCGATACTGAACCAAGTCATCCCGACACGCAACTACAAGAAACACATCCCACACGATGCAAAGACACATGATGACAGATGCAGGAAATGCCACACTACGCATGAGACGATCGACCACATAATATCTGGCTGTCCCCTTCTCTCCCAGACAGATTACCTACACCGACACAATCAGGTAGCGTCGATAGTTCATCAACAGCTAGCACACAAACATTCACTTATTAAGAACACGGTCCCATACAACAGTGAAATACCACAAAGTGTATTAGAGTCATCCTCACATAAGCTGTACTGGGACCCTCCCATTCATACAGACAAAACTGTACATCAGAACAGACCTGACATCACACTTGTTGATAAGGTGAACAAACAGACCTATCTCATTGATATTGCAGTGCCTATCAGCAAGAATATGCAGAAAACTCACGCAGACAAGATCAGTAAATACACAGATCTAGCACAGGAGCTCCAGAAGCAGTGGAGGCAGGACCGAGTACGTGTTGTACCCATCGTCTTGTCCGCCACTGGTTTGGTACCTAACACTTTGCACCACAGTCTCAGCACACTAGGAATTCAAAAAAACAGTTATGCAGAACTGCAGAAGGCTGTAGTTCTCAACACAACACGCATAGTTAAATAGAAATTTATGGACACAACCACACATCCCTAATCATTCTTGCACCCGTCTTTACACTTGGCAATATGTGCTTTGGTCCTTGACCCGCCATATTGTTTTTTCTGGGGAAACCCAAGGTTTGAAACATACAAACATAATAATAATAATAATTAGAGTGAAGAAATATGAGTAGTGTAACTTGTGCATTAGGGGTTAACATTAAATGTTTATGAATTTTGTTATCCAGAATTGTTTTGAGCTGTAATAATATAATATTAACGTTTTAAAGTTAATAAAAAATTTATTAAAGAAATGAAATGTTAGTCGAAATGAAAATGTTAGTAGATGTTAGTCGTCCCATTCACACAGACAAAACCATACATCACAACAGATCTGAGATCACACTTGTTGATAAGATCAACAAACAGACCTACCTCATTGATATTACAGTGCCTATCAGCAAGAATATGCAGAAAACTCACGCAGACAAGATCAGTAAATACATCGACTTAGCACAAGAGCTCCAAAGGCAGTGGAGATAGGACCGAGTACATGTTGTACCCATCGTCCTGTCCGCCACGGGTCTGGTACCTCACTCATTGCACCAGTCTCAGCACACTAGGACTTCACAAAAATAATTATGCACAGTTCCAGAAGGTTATGATACTCAACACAACACGCATAGTTAGAAATTTTATGAACACAACCATACATCCTTAATCATTCTTGCAAACGTCTTTACACTTGTCAATATGTGCTTTGGTCCTTGACCCACCATGTTGTCTTTGCTGGGAAAACCCAAGGGTAGAATCTTTTATATAATAATAAAAATAATAACAATAATAATAATATTATGTCAAGAACAAATGCTTATTGCAGTTACAAAACAAAATTTACTAAAAGTAAATAAAACAAATCAAGATTATCGACAAAATGCAATTAAAACATTGATAGAAAGCTGGCAAGATAAAAAATTACATGGCCAATTTCTTAAAAACATCAAAGGAAAAATAGATATGGATAAGACCTGGTATTGGCTTACGAATGGAACATTAAAAAAAGAAACAGAGTGCTTAATTCTACTCAAAGTGCAGATTGCGCAAAGAATCTGATGAAACAGTGGATCATATTCTCAGCTCATGTAGAAAAATTGCACAGACGGACTATAAGACACGGCATAATGCAGTTGCAAAGATGATTCACAGGAACATCTGCAAAAATTATCACATTGCAACAACAAACAACTGGTGGGAACATACAGTAAGCAATATGACTGAAAATGATATCGTGAAAATACTGTGGGATTTCAGAATTCAAACGGATAAGATCTTAGCACACAATACGCCAGATTTGACAGTGATAGAAAAGAAACAGATATGGCTAATTGATATAGCCAGGTGATAGTAGAGTGAAAGAAAAAGAACTGGAAAAAATCACACTGTATCAAGACCTAAAAATCTAGGTTCAACGATTATGGCACAAGCCGGCAGTGGTGGTTCCAGTGGT
>JAFIDM010133081.1:0-12705 GCA_023159025.1 Thereuonema tuberculata
AAACAAAATATTTTTCCCTTTCTAGCCAATATTGTTTGTTTTTTTTTTGTGTGTGCTTTTTATTATTAACCTTATGTACTCTTTGACAAAAAAAAAACTGAAGCTTCCCAAGAAAATTGCCTGATCACTGTGAAACTTAACATGGAAATGCCTCAGGACCAAATATGCAGATGATTAGAAATCATGGTCATGACTAAACAGTGGCCCACCACAGTGCATGGGACCCATATACAGAGGAGGGTATATCATGAGCAAACCTCATTCGCAGGGTAAATTATGACAGCAGATTGCAGTTGCATTAATATCCATGGACTATGAGAATTCTTTGATGCCGATCCATGCACATATGAGCAAACTTAGATGAGGGCAGTTGGTCAAATCGCCTTACTGCCTGGCATTTGGGATGGAGTAATTCTGCAGTCGTATTAATTTTGGCACCAGTGGATCGAGGAGTGCAGAGGCCAGCTGTACTCAGTCAGTGAATGATCGAGGGAGACGACAGAATGCAAGGATTGAGTTATTATGAGAGCCGCACTAACAGCACTGAACTTTTTGTTCTGACGGTTTGTAGCTATAATGTGGTGTCATGAGTGGAAGTAATCAGCTATTCCATTATCAGGAGACTTGCAGCACAGGAATTATTTTCAAGGAAGCCACTCTGGTTCTTACCACTGACCACCAACCGTCACTGGTAGTTGCAGTAGTGCTGAATCAACATGGGACAGTGTTCACTGGAGTTGTGTTTTCTTCAGTGATGAATCACAGTTTGAACTAGGTGCTGATGACTAGCATTTGTGTCTGGAGCTAGGCAAGTTAGTGCACGGATCTTGGCTTTACAATGAAATGGCACCTGGCTCTCACACTGGGAATGACATTCTGGGAGGCCATTTCCTCTGATAGCCTCCATACCACCCCCAAGATCCAATGGTATGTCGATTATATTCAACAACCTGCTTTGTTGCTATTCCTGTCACAAATTCCATGGCCCTTTTCCAACAGGATAATACCCAGCCATACACTGCAAGGCTCTCCCAGAACTGCCTCCATAATGGCAACACCCTTCCGTGGCCAGCTGTAATCGCCAATCAAACATGTTTGGGCCAAGATGGGATGCCACTTAAATCCATTCTGGAATGTCACCAAACTGACCCTCCAGTCGGACACCATCTGGCATGCTGTGTGTCTATAACATGCCAGGTAAATGATTATATATGAACCAGAGGTGGCAGTCCAACATATTGACTTTTTGCATTCATGTAGCTGGTTATCTGAATAAATGGCCCAACTGCTGTGGAATTGTAATGATTCCCTTTCCTGTACATTGACACCGGTGGAAGAGTTGGTGTCCTTCGAACCACACTCTGCAATCACCCCCTTTGACACCTCCGTATTTTATAGTGTCATATAAATTCGCTGTCTACCAACTACCTCATTGTCAAACATATGAAGATATTTGCAGACAGCACTATTTTTTACTAATGCAAATTTTCTTATGTTTATAGCTTCGTTTTATAGATATTATAATATTAACAATCTACGGTATATTATTCAGCAACAGATTCTTCCCCAACAAAGAATGATTAAACTCAATAGAAAGAAACAACTTTAAGTCAACATTGGATTGAGCGGTCACCCTTGGGATATTGGCGTCAGTGCTGGGCCCGGGTAAAAATGAGCCAAAATTCCCTCGACCATAAACCCACAAACACTAATGACTAATAGGCAAATAATAATAAATTACTTAGATACTACATTAACGGATACCTGGAGTTTACCTGACTTGAGATATTTTAAGTTAATCACGGCGATACGCGGATATGAAAAAACAAAACAACAAGATTATGCGGTCAAAATCAATAGTTAATTTATTTTTCATATAAATACCTTTTTCTCAGACGATTACAAACATCCCAAAATACTTTCCATTTTCCCAAAACGTTTTCGGACTCCCCTCTGAAAAGGTGCACCTCTTAGTTTAACAAACCCTACCCTGGTTTCCTAAAAGAAAAAACATCCCACACAAAATACCAACCCCCAAAATGCAAAACATACATGTAAGTAAGAATAATATACACTTTATCATTAGAATAAAGTATTTGTATTTTCTCGGCTCGACATCTTAATATAACAAACTTGAATTCTCTTGGATCCACCTGAAAACAAATATTAAAATTACAACCTTTCCTTAGGAAACCTAATCTTAACTGTCCATTATTGTCTTTAAGTTTCCCCTTTCTTTCCTCTCCCAGTTCTAATTGTCTTTACAAATTCACTTTGTTTTTTTGTTTTTTTCTGT
This sequence comes from Thereuonema tuberculata, assembly GCA_023159025.1. Lineage (NCBI taxonomy): Eukaryota > Metazoa > Arthropoda > Chilopoda > Scutigeromorpha > Scutigeridae > Thereuonema > Thereuonema tuberculata. The sequence continues at coordinate 2,297 of JAFIDM010133081.1, forward strand.
AACACTGGTAACGAACACCCCTGTGTTTCAATTACGAATGTTTTCGTACAGCTTTCACCTGTGTGTACTGATTGAGCGCACACTAAAGTCTGTGAAATACACGTGCATTATTCCTGTCTTTTGATAATCTCAGTTGGCACTGTGCAATGCCACCCGAACCTACAATTGTCTCTAGTATGACATTGGCCTTCCCTTGTATGAATCTAGGTGTTTCGCCGCCGGAAACCGTTTCTCTGTAGCTATGCGGTTCTTTCCTTTATTTACCGCCATCAGATAAAGTATAAATGTCTGTCCTTTGGTCACGAGTCAATCAAATTATAATCATTTCCCGGCTAGACAATGTCATTTAAACAATCGTTAGTTACCCTTAAGCCTGTCATTTTTTACGTTTAGTACTTAAAATTGACTGCCTCTTTGGAGTCGAACGTGTCTGCATTCCCCGGCATCGGACTTGCTTCCGTTCTCTGTTTTGGGTACTATTTCCCGAACAAATACGATTTGCTACTTACAGTAACCGTCTGCCTTGCTTCGGTCGGCGCTACCTTGGCTTCGGCCGTGGAGCGATGGACGACGAACTTAGTCCGCCTCAGTCTGTAGCTAGGGGCGGAACTATTGGATCCTTGTACTCCCTTTCTTATTGTGTCGACACACTATTAATCGTTGCACAAGTCGGGTTCTTAGGTGCGACAACTGTTGCCCTCTCCTCTATGGGCAGCACTTGGGCACTTTCGGTCATAATTAAAATCTCGCCTCCCGAGACGTGGGCTGACCATTCGCTGTGGGTAACTAACTCTTTCTTCCGTCGGTTCGCGAACCCCGCCGTTCCGGGTGCTCGCACGCTGACCGCTTCTCCCCGAACGACGCAGGCCCGAAAGAACGTCCGGAGCCCAATCGCTCCAACCAGCTCGGCTGACTCCAACTGGCTAACTCTCTCCAACTGACTTACTCCAACAACACCCTTCTCCACTCTTTTCCCGCAAAAAAAAACAATAATATTAATCGTTAACCAATAATGTATCCTGAATGGTTCACTTGTTACAGTTTTTCCCGCGTTGAACCAAAGCTGCTCTTCCCCTCCCGGAAATGACCTTGAACTCCGTAGCGAGAATCGTATGTTTCTCATTAAAAATAAAGCACTGCGTTTTCTCGTCTTTCTCTCATAAAATCTATTACACAGTTATTCCTCAATGAAAACTGGGTAAAATATTAAAGGAAAATATTAGTAAATACAAAATATATAATTATTAAACAGTAATATTATACATATATTGACAATAACCTTCAAAACGAATACAATATCTAAATATTTATTATTCCCTCAAATTTAACCATTAAATCCACTACTCACTGTCACAGGTTACCATTAGCAATTTGATAACATTTACATTGCATTTACCAATTGGTATCTTGATTAGATGATTCCTTCTGGCTGCTTCCTTTGTTTTTGTCAAAGAGTGTAACCTTATATCAGTGTCAATAACTTTTATTCCTTCCTTTCATCGACTTTGGCCGATGGGCTATGGGCTAGCCCTACCTAACAATGTCAGGGTGAGGCTAGGAAATTCAAGAAGGGGGACAAGATAACTTTTATTATTTATAACTTTTTTTTTTTTTTTTTTTTTTTTTTTTTAGCACCAAAGAATTAATTACAGATGAAAATTCCAAAGGTGCTTCTAAAACACTAGGAAAAGAAGGATGTAGTGACAAAAGCGCACAGAGAAAATCACCTCTTCCCTGTCATGATGAAGCAAGCAAACAAGAAAGTTCTAAATTAAGACTTCCCAACCAGTCATCTTGCAAATCAATGATGACAGAAATTTTTGGTTCTAGCACTACAGATGATGAGAAAGAATTATCTGAACCAGACAGTTTTGCAGCCAACACATCATCACAATCTGCAAAAGTTTCCTACAAGCGTAAGAGTTAGTATTTTTAGCATTTTTTTTTCTTTGATTTAAAAAGAATAATAATAAAAAAAAAAAATCTTCATTTAGATCAGTTAGGAAAAAAAAATACCGTTTGGTTTTTTGTCTCTATTTTTGTACCATTATGCAAAACTTTGTAAATACTTTGACAATTGAGTACATATTTTTTAAGTTAATAATTTATTAATTTTCATGTGAGAAAACTAAATGTTTTATCAATAAACTACCAAAAATACCAGTACAAAAAAAAATTATCCTGATGTGGACGACGAAGAAATTGTAATTGTGTGATCACTTTGAAACTTTTCCAGTTCTTCACATGACAGTTACAAATTAATGTTATATTCCCATTTTGTAACTATAAGCCTTAGATATCAAATTAATATTGGATTGTAGAATATAAGACTTCCCTTACCTTTCTGTCCTTTTGCACATACCTATCACTTCAAACTTCACCAGTTGGTAAAAAAAATCATGTGATGATTACAAGTACTGTTATATTCTTATTTTGTATCCTGAAAATCCTGTAAAGTACCCTTCAATAAAGTTTGCCTGGTAACTGAGAACTTTTCTCCACCTTTGCCAAGGCCACGCAGCCTAGATCTCACCATGCCAGACACTTTGTGGGGAATCATTAAACATGAAGCCCGAAAACTGAAGTATGTTTCCAATGCTGAGTTGCAGATTGTTGTGCGCAATGCCTTCACGACTGTGATGCCACAAATGCTATGAAAAATGAGGATAGGGACCTGGAGATTCATCCGTTTGTGCAGAGACCATGGAGGAATGGATACAGATGTTTTGAATCCATAATACGCGCATCAATTCATTTCAAATCCAATTTACTGACTTTTCGTATGCAGACTTTTTGTCCACTCTGTAGTTCTATCTTTCAATATGCATTTTTAATAATTTTTGTGGGTTTTTTTTTTCTTGTATGGCTATAAAAAAATATTTTGGTTTCATGGGAAAAGTTCAACACGAACCAGCCAATGCATTGACATATTACAATTATTATTATTACTTCAGCTTATTAATTCTCATCACTTGTTGATTGACAGCCGGATGCAACTGATTAAAGAAATAGTCACATTAATATCCAATTCTAATGGTTATCAGATTACAAATATTTTTTTTTTTTTTTTTTTAATAGAATTACGACACATAATAAAAAGAAAATTTTAAGTTTAAATTAAATTTAAAAAGCAGTTATTCAACCTATTTAGATTTGATTTAATGTATTCCACTACAGTGGCAATAATTAAAGATAATAAAATTTACAAAAATATAAACTGTTGTCTAATAATTTAGTTTTAGCTTTTTATTTATTTTAAATATTTTGTAAGATTATTATTAATTATTTCAGGTTCAGATCGTAACATAAAGCCTGTTGCTCATTATGAACAGGGAACATCAAACCAGAGAAGAACATTGAAAGGCACTCCAAAAACAAGAAGTGGTAGTACTTTGGATGAAATTTTAGATATGCAAGAAAAATTGCTGGGATCAAAAACTGAACACAGTAAAAATGTCACTTCTGAAGCAAGCAGTTATGAATCGAAATGTTTGAATATAGAAACAGCAGAAATGTTTGGTTTTGGTAAGATTTTGAATTTTTTTTTTTTCCATGGTAATTTGTAAAGAGTTTATTTTCAGTTACTGTTTTACACATATATATATATAAATAGTAACTGAAAATACATTAATTGGCAAATGGCCAAGCCAGTTTAAATGTGATTCTTATGATTAGAATTCAAAATTATTTTTGTCTTCAATTGAATTCTTTCAGAAAACAGCCTGGCATATTATAAAGGAAAATTACAAAATAATTTTTCCTTTTCTTGGTTGAGATGAAACATAAAAGTCATAGGCATAAGAGTGGCTTCGGTGTTTTTTGAGGTTTCCATTTTGAAAAGTGGAAGTCCTATTCTAGTATTCAAATTCAATGTTAGCACTTCCTGCGCACTGCATTTGGTGCCCTTAGCAATCCAGTCTTGCATCTGCCCAAAATTAGTATTATGAGTGAGCAAACTGCATTAAGATTTAAAAATATAATACAAACTTAAAAGAAAGGAAATTGTGCACTGTCTGTTTACTGGAAAGTTGCAAATTAAAATAAAAATTTTAGGTATAAATCTGAAATTTGATGGCAAGTGCTTAACTAATTACACTTTTTGTTGGACGATGGCATTTGTGTGTTATGGAGATCACATGTTGTAAATTATAACATATGTTTTAACACTGAACAATTAAAAAAATATATATTTTGGGGAAGGTTCTCCCAGATCCCCTCTCTTCCAAACAGTCCTTACTAAGCCTAACCACCAATAGTACATATCCTCTGCAGCATTTATTAAATTTACATAATCTGTAGTATTTTTCAACAGGTTACGGAAATGCAGAAGTGGCTGGATGCAAATGATATCATATGGCTACCAAATTCAGATTTGGTTGTTCTACATCATTTAAAATTTATTGCAAAATGGTTGACTTCAAATCTTTATACTTTGGCAGTTTTCTGGTGAACAAACCAGCCCCAGAATTTGTAGATTGATTTGTTTTCTAATCATATTATGAAAACTGTTAGATGATTTAATGTGGAGTTATTGTTCTGAGTTCTGTCAGATGTGTTTATATGTTGAAAAATTTCATTTCCAAGTTTTGTCCTTGAACTTTTATTTATTTATTTGCTTGTTTGTTGTATTGAATGTTACTTAACCTAATGATAAGTAGGTTTCGCGAATTGAATATTGTCATATTTATTCAAAATTGTTTTGATACATGCGAACAAATACATGTGTGAAGACTCAGTACAGGTCTCACCAAAACTCTAGTATGTAGAGGGCTGGGGACTATCATCATCTCAGTAAGCATTTATTTTATTTATATAGGAGTCATTCCATGCTAATTCCCACACACAAAAATGTAAAATGTAACCAGTAGTCTCGGATTTTTATTAAATTGGGTACATTGGTTCTTGGTATGGATCTTAGTGCAAATTCCAATTTACAGGTTTCCAGACCACATGCTTCAAAGTTAGCATGTATTTCTAAAAATGCTGTTGCAACGTTTACAGAAAGGTGTCCGTGTGAGTTTTTATGTTTTTAATATTTTATGACTTCTGAAAGAAAATTTTGGGTGTTCCTAACATAAAATTGTCTGGAGATTTCAAATATGATAACAAAATTATGATAAACCTCACTTAAAAATTTTTGAGCTATGACTGATTGCTAAAAAAAAAAAACATTTACTGCTACCCTGTAACCAGATGTCCTAGAAACTTGTAAATCTGTAAATTGGTACTTGAACTAAGATCTGTACCAAGAACAAATGTACCAAATTCCATTAAAATCTGAGATTATGGATTGCATGGTCTGTGTGATGTGGCATGGAATGACCCATTTGTTGTAAATATACCATAAGTATCAGAAAAACTGAGACATTCGCTTCCATTTCCAGAGCATGTCACCACACCTCTGCGTTAAATGCTATCTTCCCCAATTAAAATTCATATAAAGAAAGATATCTCTGGAATCTATTGTCATACACTATCAGGCCTCCTTCAAAGTTGTTTAATTCATAATTCAGTGATGATGCCAGTGTATGTGAGAGAAATGGATCACTTGGTCTCCAAAATTTGGATTTTCACTTGCCATGATTTCAAGGATGTACTGCAAGTATGTATCACAGAAAATATCCAACATGTAGCATTGCTGTTGCCAATGAAAAACTGGACTATCATGGAAGGTGTTGACTGTCATGCATTGTAACATCGAACCAGTATGCGACATTACACTTCAACTGGACAATTCGATATAAGGCTGTTGTCACACTATTCATTTCTGCTGTTGGGGCTATGAGGAATGTGGTTTGATTGGATGGTCTCTACAAGTCGCACTATTCCCATCAAAACAGACAGCAGGACAAGAATTTGGCAGTTCACCTCAAGTAGTCGAAGTGGTGAGTTGTTTCTAGTCTGATATTCTTACCGGTTGATTAGTTCGCAATGTCTCGTCCTCCCTCTATTGGAGTCAACTGGCCTGACTCTACCTCCCTTTATTGCAATTGACCACTCCACTGAAGCCAGAAGGAGGGTGGCAAGAAAAATACGTCAAGGCAGAAAGTCAGTGGGCAGCAGCCCAGCCGTCTCCAGAGGAAGAAGAGACATCGTCGCCAACAGATAGCAGCAAGCGGTCCTTCTTCACGAAGCGAGAAAGGCAGCGACAACCAGCCCAAAGAAGGAGTCCTACTCCCATTGAAGAGAAGAGTAAGTCAGCAAGATGTCAACTACAAGTGGTCCTCCTCCACCGTTTAGACAAAGATAGTAACCCATTGGGCCAGGAGCCCAATAGCTGATAGATGAAGAAGATTCCAGATCCGGGACAAGTTCAGAAGGCAAGTTCAGAAGACAGCCCACCTGACAAATGAAGTACCAGATTTGGGACAAGCCCATGGGGCGACAACCCAGCACAAAGATTCAGGATCCAGAAACCCAGGAAGTTTCAGCAACCTACGAGGTTGTTCAGCCCAACTATTTTAAGAAGAATTCAGATTTGGGATGAGAACCTAAGAAGGTGACAGCCCCACAGAAGGAGAGAAGAGATGGCAGTTGGAGCAAAGACAGATGCAAGAAGATGGAAAAGGAACCTGGACGCTCCATTTACAGGCTCATAGAACTTGGTTTTAGAACACAACTACTTGAATAGGAAACAAAATCATCAAAGCTCCCGTTTCAGAAAAAGCCTTGTGGCCGAAGAAATTTCAGCTGCCAAACGATCCCCTCATCTTTGGTTATCATTCTCTTAAATCGCTATCATCCCATTAAAACTTATTTATTGTATCCTCTAATTTTGTAAATCTGAAACTGCAATGTTTGCAAGCTCTGAGCTATTCGGAATAAATTCAAATCAGTGGAAACATGTATTATCTAAACTAAAGATTATTTGTGTGCTTGAAGTGAAGAGATTATTTTAAGAGCAGATACATCGTAGATATTGGGTTTATCCTTTAATGCTGCAAAATAAAAATTTGAAAGTATGATAATGAGTTTTTAATATTTAATAGATGAAAAATTCAGTTGATTGGGGAAAAAAACTATTAAAAAACAAACAAACTGGAAAACAAACTCCAGAAAACAATTGATAAACTAGAGAAGCAGTGTAGTTAAACCACACAGTCTGACTATATGTGCTCAACTACAAGAGTCTTCACATTCATCCAGTTGTGCATTCATTCCGCCATGCTGCATTACGATGTGGCATATGTGGCAAAATCGCACATATATGACTATCATTTAAAAGTGTTTTATTTTCATATCTTCAAAACTGACCGTTTTAACTGCCATACCGGAAGCTTATAGTTTGACTACAGCCTAACATCAGCATTCGGACAATTACCATTCTTAGTAAAGGAAGGAAAACAAGAGAATGCAGAAGGTGGACAATACTAATGTAGATATATATAAAAACAATTAATTTACCACTGACGGTTTCGATCTTCCCTGGGAGACCAACTTCAAGGTGAGAACATATGGCACAAGACAAGGGAATGATACTAACATGTGGGTGAGGGGACAATGGTAGAGGTGCGTGTGTGGAATTGGAGTATGGGATGGGATTAGGCTTGCTCACTTGGTGCTTGGGAGGTAAGGAAAATTGGAAAGGGTATAATGGGATTATCTTGGTGAGAGAGAAGAAACTAGAAAATAAAATAAAATTGATAAACAAGTAAATAAATTTCTTAAAATAAAATTTAAACTAAGTCATATATTGCTTGAGGCAAGAAGGAAAACAATAAATGGATAAACAAATGAAATAAAAGTTAAATAAATAAATATCTTAAAAGCAAAACTAAAGACATAATTAAGATTTACCTGTTGATTGGAGGAAAATTAAATAAATGAATAAATAAAATCAGTGAATGCATGAAAAAAAATACATAGGCCCTATATAAATATAATTAAGAAAATGTCATCAACTAAAATGTCAATGAGATAAAGAACAGGTATTTTTATGGAGTGTTGAATGAGCACTGTATATGACATAATAGATTGGGGGGGGGGGAATATTGTTACCGGTGGTCTGAGCCGACTTCCCTCCTAAGGAGTAGAGTTACCCGACCCCGCTTCTCTATAGACAGTTGGCTCGTCCTGAAGCCAGAGGCTGGAGATGGCCTTAAATAGGGATGCCGAGTCGGACTAAGCAGTTCATCCTTGTGGCATAAGAGAGTTCTCCATCCGGGAACAGAAGTCAAGAGTCCGTTGTGTGACATCGAATTACGCCGCAATCTTCAGCCAGAGAAGCCACCTGCCGTGCAAGCCGCACCAATAACTGGCAGCAGAAGGAGCCACCTGACTCAACGAAGGATATCTACGGAGAAGAAAAGCAGTTACCCATGCAAGCCACAGTTATAATCGGCAGCAGAAGAAGCCATCTGTCCCACAGAGGATCCCGGCGGAGAAAAGGCGCCATTACCCGAGCAGGACGTTGCAGCGCACCAATCAGAGGATTCCAGCCCAACCAGGATGACTTCGCCGAAGGAAGGAGATCTTCAGTGTATGCCGCCCACGGTGCGGGCTGAAACAAGGAGTTAGGGATACTGGTAAGAAGCCAAACCGGCCCTAAGTGTCCCAGGACAGAAGAGATAGAAGAAACGGGATCGTTGCAAGGACTATTGAAGACGTATCAGACTATTAGTTTAGCTGTGTTAAGGCCCCTTCCTTTAGAATTTATAGAAAGGAACAGTGAAATAAAATTATTCGTATTCTTAGTTCAGAAATTGAACTGAATGCTTTTTAGTGGCCTTTCTCATATCATAAGAAAGAACTGTAGACTACTGGAGATTCCTGAACAAAGTAGTTCAGTTGCGCCCTATTCTTGAATCATCGAACTGTTGAGGCAAATCTCGGTAGCAGTATTAATGGAAGTCTTCAATGTATTTGTTAGGAGAACTTAATTAATAGGAAAAGGATGGAGTATTAAACAAATATTGATTGGAGGGGAAAAAAATAACAATAAAAGTGGGGAGAGAGAGTGAGATGGAGGAAGGGTATCTGTTGTATTGGTATTTGTTAGATGTATGTTTTGATGATGATGCATGTGGTTGTATACCAGGTCTACCGGCTTAAATCCGCTGTTTGCTCATAGATGGCGTAAGTGGTCCTATAAAACGACTAACGAACCACCGTATTGTTAGTTTCATGCGTTTGACATCTGGCAACAATAAGCAGTGCACAACAACAGCAATTACAAAGAGGAAATTAATTTTTTCCTGTGTTAATCATGTCAAGTTTTGTGCGAAAAAGGAGCATATGCGGGGAGCTCTGCTTTTCTGCTTCAATCTCAAGAAATCGGTGGTCGAATCGCACCGAATGCTTGTGGAGGCATACGGCAACTGTGCTCTATCGGAAACAACGTGCAGAGACTGGTTTCGTCAGTTCAAAGACGGCAGTTTCGATGTTACCGACAAGGAGTGTGAAAATCGGCCTAAAAAATTTGAGGACAGTGAACTGCAAGCCCTATTGGACGACGATGATATGCAATCGCAAAAAATGCTTGCCGAGCAATTGGGAGTTGCTCAAAAAACCATTTCCGATGGGAAAGGTCCAAAAGATCGGAAAATGGGTCCTGCACGAATTGACCAATCGGCAGATGTGACGCCAAAACACATGCGAAATTTTGCTTGTCAGACAAAAAGAAAGTCCTTTCTGCATCGGATCATTACTGGAGATGAAAAGTGGATCTTTTTCGAGAATCCTAAACGCAAAAAATCGTGGGTTGACCCTGGCCAACCATCAACATCGTCCGCAAGACCCAATCGCTTCGAACAGAAGACGATGCTGTGCGTTTGGTGGGATCAGGAGGTTGTCGTCTACTATGAGTTGCTGAAACCAGGGGAAACTGTCAATCGCTACCACCAACAACTGATCAAATTGAACCGTGCCCTTTGTGAAAAAAGGCCGGAATATCAGAAAAGACATGACAACCTGATTGTTCTCCATGACAATCACGTCAACAATGGTCCGCAACTACTTGGAGGCACTCAACTGGGAGCTGCTACCCCATGCCGCTAACTCATCAGACCTGGCACCTTCTGAATACCACTTGTTTTCGTTGATGGGCCACTCACTTGCTGAGGAACAATTCAATTCCTATGAAGACGTCCGAAAATGGCTTGATATGTGGTTTGCCTCAAAAGGGAGGGAATTTTTTTGGCAAGGTATCCACAAATTGCCCAAGAGATGGGATAAATGTGTAGTTAGCGAGGGCCAGTACTTTGAATAAACCATTTTTTCATTTTCTAGTGAAAAAACATGTTTTTTATTACCCAAAAAACAGCAGATTTAAGCCGGTAGACCTGGTATGTTTAATTCGTTAATGGTCAGGGCCTTAGTGATGATTCTTTAAAAATTGTTTGTGTGTTTGGATATCTGTGTGGCGGCATTGAAGTTGAGGTAGTGTCCTGTGTTGAGAAAGTGCATTACAG
>JAFIDM010133082.1:0-12704 GCA_023159025.1 Thereuonema tuberculata
AAGTAAAAGTTAAGCATAAATCGTTTTGCAAAATGAATAAAATTGTAATAAATAAAATTATATTTGTATAGTAAAAGAAAGTTAATAATAGTCAAGAACGAAGAAATGCGAAAACATTATTAGCATTTTCTGCTTGACTTCATTTAACAATAATCGAAATTTCATTCCAGAATTCATGGAAAGCAGAAAAGAATCAGATTAATAATTTAGGATTTGTCTTTTTGTTTCTATCCAAAATATTTCCTTTCAGTTAATTCTATATTAAAAAGAAATATATTAACGAAATGAGTTTTTACTCTTATAGAGAATTCATAAGGAAATTCTTATAAAAGATAATATCGATTTTGCTTATAAGGAAGATGCAAGCACCAGAAAAAAGAATTGTAGTTCCATGTTTCTATTTCTCTGCCTGTAATTGTTTACAGACGAAAAGGCTTACAAAGGCTGCAGGAAACATTGCACTACAACGTACTTTACTAAAAGAATTTTTAAGAGTAAATGATTATGATTAAGTAAATTAATCAACTGATTCAAACAAACATTATGTTAAAGATTAAAAAGAAAAAGAAAATCAATGTTTAATGCCACAGAAATTAAAAAAAAACAAAAAAGTAAAACCAATAAACCACAAAAGTATTTAAAAAGAAAAAATATGATTTACGATTGCTTAGTTTTAAATCTTAGTTAACTTAAGGGAAATAGTTTTTCTTAATTTTCATTTGTTCTTATATTATCAGTGTTTTTTAATGATCTCTGATTTTCGTTTGTAATTCTCTTTTTTATATTTTTATTATTGCCAGTAAAACTATTTGATTACCTAAAAATATCTGTTTATGAAAAATAAGATTCTAAATAAATAATTAATCAGAAACATAAATAATAAAAATATTTACTTATAAGTGAAACCCTTGTATATATCTTTTAGGAAGATGTCTGCTTAAATGTAAAATATAGAAAATTACTTAAAACGTTGTTATTACAGAATCAATATGACAATAGTAGTGATGGGGGCACTGGGAGGGGTACTGAAGGAGGGCACTGGGGGACATTCACTCACCTGAGCTAGGTATTTTTAGGGGGGGAGGTGCAAAGAGGGCACTTGGGAGGTCAGGTGACCTAGGTATTTTTGGAGGGGCGGTGTAAAGAGGGTACTTGGGAGGTCAGGTGACCTAGGTATTTTTAGGGGGGAGGTGCAACGAGGGCACTTGGGAGGTCAGATGATCTCGGTATTTTTGGAGGGGAGATACAACGAGGGCACTTGGAAGGTTATGCAACCTAGGTATAAAGGCACTGACAGAAGGGGTGCAATGAGGGCACTTGGAAGGTTATGTAACCTAGGTGTTTTTCAGAGGGGAGATGCAGCGAGGGCACTGGGGATCAAAGGATGGGGACGGGGAGGGCACTGGGAGAATCTGAGGGTACTGAGAGTTGAGGGCACTTGGGGTTAAAACATGTTATAATACGCTTAAGTTATTCATTAATTTTTATTTATAGTTCTTTTGATTCAGAATAATTTTTAATTTTGTTTAGTAGTTTAATGATTTTTATAAGCTTAATTGATTAATAAGTCTTTAATGATTTTAGGAATTTATCAGTTTAATGTTGTTAGATTATGAAAGAAGTACAGTCAAGTCACAGGAATGTTCGTTTTTTGATTTTTTATTACAATATATATAAATAGAATACTTATATATTATCAGGGTTACATTTTATGCCTTATAAAACATTGATTCTAATTCTAAATTTGAACTGTCTTCCGTATCAAATTCAAAATCATGTCTAACACGTTTTTTCAGTTGAGCATCTGATTCATTGTCTTGAAATTGGTGGTCTTCTTGGAGGTATTCAGAAAACGGTGAATCTTGTAAGGCTAGTTTTAAATTCCTCCAGGCAGGTCTCTTCAATTGTACATAATTACTCCCATCAGTAATTTGAATAGAAAGTTCGTAAATGGATGGCTATACTAATTGTATTAATAGTCTGCTTACCGTTTGATAAGCTGATAGATCTGGTAATTTATTAGCTCTTATATTTTTTTCTGCTTGGTACTATGCGTTGCTAATGGTTTGATGAAACTTTAACAGTTCTTGTATTGAATTTCTGTCAATTTCCAAACATCCTCCCATACATTCGAAACGATGAGATTTCTTGGAATAATAGTGTTTTTGTAATCGAATAACACCATCTTCAAGTTTCAAAAGGACGTTCTCTCCTAAAGATTTAGAATTTGAATCTTTCAGTATAGCAGAGGTTGTGGGTAGATTCTGTGAAATAATAATAATAGAAAACACTATTAGTTCGATTGTAAAGACTTAAATGAATGTTCAGAAGAATCGGAAAAAAAATATATATATTTTTAGCATTAAGAACAAAGTAGAAAGAAGAAAAAAAATATATCTTTAAGTTATTTTATACTCATTCAACTTTAAAAGAAGAAAAAAATTTATCTTCAGACTTAAGAGCCAAGTTAGTGATTCTGCGAAATAATAATAGAAAACCCTATTAGTTCGATTGTGTGTTCAGAAGTTTCGGATAAAAAATATATGATTATCATTAAGAATAAAATAGAAAGAAGAAAAATATATATCATCAACTTTAAATGAAGAAAAAAAAATATCTTTAGACTTAAGAACAAAGTTAGTTTTAGGAAAAATAACTTACCATTGTTTGCAATCTCTTAGCTTCCGTCAAAAGATGTAGATTGGAGGCCATTCTCGAATGTAAGAACTGCCAAAATCGCTTGTCATTTATAGAAAAAAATAAACGAAGACAACCTCTTATTGACTCTTGTACATCCGCTTCTTATTGGTTAAAAAAGACAAGCATTTCTATTGGTTAATTGATTTGAGTCAGATGTTTGGAATTTAACCCTTGTAGTTCGATAATGTTTACAGGAAATTGTTTTATTACATTGTGTGAAAATACTTATCTTTGTTTATTAAAAATCTTTGACAACGGTGACCGATTTTTTTAATCGTTTTTGATAAGAGACGGATAAGAAAAGGGAGATCATATGTTGATTTAAAAGTCTTTGTCGATTGAGGGGGTGATTGAATTTTAATCTTTTCAGATAAGATACGAATCTGTGATGGTCAGAAGTTTCGAGAAAAAAAATATTTTTAGCATATATCTTTAGACTTAAGAACAAAGTTAGTTTAGACAAAAATAATCTACCATTTCTCACAATCTTTTAATCTCCGTCAGTACGTGTAGATTTGAATTCATTCTTGGATGTAAGTACTGTCAAAAACGCTTGATATTTATAAATTAAAATAAACGCAAGACAACTTCTTCTTGGCTCTCGTACATCCGCTTCTTATTGGTTAAAAAAGACAAGGCTCCTTATTGGTTAATTGATTTGAGTCAGCTGTGCACCCCCCATGATTGAAATTTAATCCTTTTAATTCGTCATTGTTTACAGGAATCTTTAACACTTACTCATGAGTCTATTCAGTTAATGTACCGGATTCTGATATTTAAAATTTGCACTGGTATCTAAAAAATAAATTCTCATAGATGTGGTTATACTCAATAATACACTCTTTTTTGTTGTGATGAAGTGATACATTCTTCATAGGTGTTTGGAAAAATAATTATAAGTTAATGTGAACTTTACATGCGTTTTGAAAAATAATACTATTTTCCTGTAAAATATCTTTGAAATCGAATGATTTGTTAAAGAAAAGCGAAAATTTGTAACGTACTACAATCATTACTTGTGTTTGGAAAAATAAAAAAGTCAACTAGAATTTCGTTTTTGTAAAATGTTAGTTACTGAGATCTTTATTTGTGTTTGGAAAAATAAAAAAGAAATTATTCAGTTAATTTCATCTTTCGGTTTGGTAAAATTTGTAACTTGATGTGAACTCTATCTGTATTTGGAAAAAATAAACACTTAATATGTCTCTCGTTTTTTGTAACATGTGTAACTTATTGCAAACTTTATATGTGTTTGAGGGGAAAAAAAGTAATCTTGTCTTTCGTTTTGACAATATTTGTAACTTATTGCAAACTTAGTATGAGTATGGAACAAAAATTAACAAACTTATCTTCCTTTTTGATAAAAAATATAACTTAATGTGAACTTTATTTCTATTTAGAAAAAATAAACAGTTAATTTGACTTTCGTTTTTGTAACATTTGAAAGTTAGTGCAAATCATATCTTCCTTTTTGGTAAAAATTTATAAGTTATTGGAAACTCTTACGAGTACGGGACAAAAATTAACAAATTTGTCTTCCTTTTTTGGTAAGAATTTATAAGTTATTTGTGTTTGGAAAAAGAAATACACGACAATTTCTTGGTCGGAAAAAAAAAGAAATTAAAAAAGTAAAATTGTTAAAAAAAAAAATTCGACTTTTCCTTTTTTTAAATCCTGTTTTTAATTTACGGAAATCCAAACGATTTGGTCAAAATATCTTTTAGGAGGTCCACAACTTACGAAGAGGCTTTTTTTTTAATGAGACTGGAATAATGATAATTTTTCTTTTCTTTATTTAATGATTTAAAAATCAAAAACTGTTTTCCAGTTAATATTACTATTGAAATCATTATCTAGAGAAAAAGAAAAATTATCTTTATTCGAATTCTCAGTAGAAAAGCAAACGTCTCTTTGTGAATATCTAAAAGAACGAAATCGCTCGAATTTTTGTAAATTGCATTTGAAATAGAGAAAATCTGATTTTTTTTCAGTATTACTTTTTTTTTCTTCTTAATTTTCTGAAAAAAAAAAAAAAAAATTAGAATTTGAGTGAGGCTTAAATATTCTAAAAAGTGTACATAGGAACTTATGCTATTACAAACTGAATTCTATTATTTTTTTTAATTAAGACTGACTAATTTTTCAATCAATTTCACTTCAAATAATCACTTTAAAAATCGCTTCAAAATCGATTATCAGTTCAACAGATTATTGTATCGATTCTGAGGAGTTACAGACAACGTACGATTCTTTAGTTTATCTAAATTGACAATTTAGACTTTATCCAAACTGCAGCAACAAAACCAATTATATGTTAAAAACAGTTAGCATTTAACTAATTAACATTTGAGGGATTTTTATTTTTAATATGATAATTTATCAAATTTAGTAAATAATTGATAGTTAAAAATAAAATTAAAGCCGGCCCACATTATATTTTCATGTGAAAATCAGAAAAACAAATGCAAGAAAAAAACATAAAAAAACATTTGTTACAAAAAGTAATATTCATACAATATTAGGCAATAGAAATGCCTTCTTGAACTAGAAAAATTGTATCATCTCAAATAAGTGATGCAACATTGCTAAGTTTAGTTTAGAAAATTTAGAAGAGCTATACGTTAAGCAAAAGTTTCATATTAATACAGTAAAGCCCCGTTATTACGCTCGTCAAGGGACCATGACCTACAAGCGTAATAAGCGGGATAGCGCTATAGACGGGAAATGATTTATTCGATGAGGAAACATTTAGACACCATTTTACAGGAAAGATACTTGAGTCTGCAATAGATATAGTGCAAATGTGAGCTTATTTCCCATTAAAAAACTCTTTGATTGTGATTTGCTGTGTGTGTGCGCTACTGTTACGAATTATGACATTTTCAATGCGGTTCAAGTAACTAATAACATCAATTGATACACCACTAGGAGCAATATATTTTCGGAGCAGATTTAGTGCACTGCCCGCTATTTCACGCGCCTTTTCTTGAATGATTGGGCCACTTAATGGCACTGATGCATTACGGGACTGATGAATCCATTCAATTAGAATTTCCTCGGTATCTTCATATTTTCCACACTTTACTTTTTTACGTTTGCAACCACCCTTCGCTGCATTGGTAATTCCATTCTTATTTTTTAGACTATTATTGTTCTCAGACTGGATGAGGAAATTCCTAGAAATCTGCGAAATCCTGCTGACTTAGTGTAGAATTCTCGTCGTACTGAGAATTTGCAATTTTTCACTTATAGAAAGGGATTTCCGCTTCGAAATTTTGTACTAACTTACTGTATCACAGACCCGCACTTCAAAGAGTTCAAAGATTCCCTCCTACCAGGGAAAGAAAAGAATCTTTACAATGTTACATTTCTGTTCAAAATTTTCGATATAAAAAAAGCGCTATAAGCGGGATTTAAAGCGTTATAAGAGGGTAAAAGTATACAGAGTTACATAGAAAATTCTAGGGACCGTATGAAAGGAGCGTAAAGAACGGGATAGTGCTATAAGCGGGAGCGTAATAACGGGGTTTTACTGTATTAATATTCTAACTTTTAAATTAGAAATTTAAAAATAAAAATTTCATGCTGTAGTATTGAACTTGAAAGAAAAAGGAATACGTACATCTTAATTTATCAAATTGCCTTCAAAAATTAAATCTTTTTCAGAATGTTTGAAATAATGCTTTGTTTTTACTTACAATTCTTAGAATTTTAAGTATTAGTATAATTCAGGAGAAATGAAGTGATATTTCTCCTGAATTCCCTGTAGCTTTAATTTTTGTAAGTATTTTTAGACACTCCATATTCTCTACAGAAATTCTTTCGAATCATAATACAGTAATTTCTTGCCTATCTCTGGATGTTCTGTAATTCTTACTTGATCAGCAGATCACAATCTGTAATTATTATTTTTTTTCTATGAGATACTTTATTACTATCCTAACTATTTACTTCCGAAAATGTAGAGAATAAAATATATAGACTGAAAACTTGTTTGCTTTTAAATAAATACAAGGCAAAATTACCAAAGAATCATTAGAAGTAAAACGGCAAGAATTGGTAAAGAATAATTCCATTTATTTTTTTTTTAATTTCATCTTTTAAGCAATTTGAAAAAGAAATCAGTAATTGCTTTCTTATTATAAATGAAACCAGAAAATAAAGTAGTTGTAGACATAATGAGGATTTGTAAATTCATGTTTATTATTAAAGTTAGAAGGCACTAATGAGACAGAGAAAAACTTAATAATCTTCTGTATTTGCAATAAAAACTCTCATCGTATTTTAATAAAAGAAAAATGGGTCTATTTTCATAAAGGTCAGTGTCTGGGTTTTAAAATTTGCATTCTTTGAAAATATTTGAAATTTTTACTGTTAATAAACGCCAGTGAAAGCGGGTTAATGTATCTTTGATGTTTTTGTAAGATTATCTTATAGTAATAAGGATTCATCTTCTCATAATTGACTAGATTTCCTGAGGTTGGGCTCCACAAATATTGTATAATAAATAAAGCACTCCTAGATACAAAAAAGTGCCTGATATTCTAATTAAATATTCTGACAGCTTTGATTAAATTAATCTTCATATTGAAGATAATCATAGACAAATTAAATCTTCATTTCTATCTACAAAGATATAAGACAAGATGATAAGATTTCTTATAGATTATACTTTGAATCGTATTTAGAAATTTATTTTTAAACATTAGGAATTAATAATAATTTGATTTATCTATTTTTTTTTTTATAAAATAAAAATATTATTTTATATTTCTTGCATATTAAGGAAAATCAACTTAAAAAAAATTCTGCAACCGAAACGAATTGTATGTAGGCCTAATCCCATTTTTAACTTTTTATGATTGAAGTATGGATGAAAATTTTGTAAAATGCATCGTTTAAAATGACAATTTCAAGGCATTAAATATATCTTGATTGAATAGTCTTCGATCCTAATAAATATCGTAGTTTGAAAGTAGAGCAAATTTGTTAAAAATAAAATATAAAATAAACTTATTTGCGAAACTTAAAACCTAACCTATCTTAGCCTGCCTTTATTCCTATGTGTTGTTAAATTATCCAAATTTGAGGATGACGAAACAACTAAAATAAAAGCAAACAACATATAGAATTTAGAGTACATTGTTGAGGAAATGTATGTGAAATATCGGGATATTATATTTCTATTGATATTTGGGATATTTATTAAAAAAAAAAAATTACATGTTCAAATATCCTTAATATTTTTATTGTAAAAATTTTTTTCGTCTTTTTAATGTTCATTTCAAATCCGACGTTTTATCCAAATCCTTTTATTTATAGTTGATTATCAAGTGCTCAGTTGCTTTCCAGTAACCAATCATTTTGTCTTTAAATCCTTCTGACTTTTTAAAGTCTCACAACCGATTCGAAGATATTCGAAGACTACTCATAGACTAACCACTATAGTTTTCTAAATACTCAATTGTTAAAAAGTCGTGTTCCTTTAGCTTCCGACTTTCTTCAATAATTTTAAAATACGCCCTTAATTTTGTTTGATTAACAAACAAAGGATAATTTCCAGAAAATTTCTTGTTACAAATAAATAATTTCAAAAAAGCGTAACGATAATTTCTTAATCGTTGCTTTCTTTTTTCATTTCCGTTGAACTATCTCCTAAATTTATAAGCTTTTATCCTATTTACTAAGTTGAAAACATACTTACAATCAATTGTATAATGAAAACATACTTATTTCATTGACACTTAGACTTCTTTATTTCAAAATTAAAACATCTACATCCAGATCAATTAGTCTGTTGCCTTTGTGACAATAGGGAGGGGTCATAATCCAAAAATATACCAAATATTAAATAATGTTTAAATAATACTTGGACACACAATAAAAGGTAATACTAAAATTTCAAGTTATGCTAAGGCCTAAAAGAAAGAAAAAAGTAAATAAGACTTGAAATTAACAGCGAAATGGGTAAAAATTCTAAAATTAACTAATTCTAAAATTAATATTTTTGATTTTGATAATCACGAATTAAATGTCAACGAATAACAATAACTGAATATCAGTTCTGCCTAACACATGCAAAGTATGAAAGCCTTTGAAATTTCTTTTATCTTAAAAATATTCAAATTATGGAAGACATTAGAGCAATTACATTTTTTTAAATAATAAAATTTCTGACTATAATCAAAATGTGATATGACACGATATTTAGCATTTATTTGAAGTTGCACAAGAAATTATATGTGCTTTATATTTCTTCAAAATTGGCTTAAAATACAGATCTATTAAGCGTTTATATTTATGTAAAATTTGTAATTCTACTTGGAAGTCTATGAAAACGGCAGGAACGGTTAATTTACAATTCAACAATTGTCAACATTTGTAAAAGAAGCAAGACAATGTTTCAAAAGAAATATCATTCTGATTCACTTATTTCATGAAAATAAATATAAGGGATTTAGATACTTAATAAATTATAATAAAATTTTGAACATTTTTATAGACTGCTATTCTTATGGCTTTAAAGTGAAAAAAAAAAAAAATTCTATAAAAAACATTAGTTTATATAGATTCGTTTCTTTCAGGTTATTTCAATTAATTTCAGTATTGATAAGATTCTTTGTTATATATATAAAACACAAAACTTAGAAATGTAAAACATTGTTATTTGAGTGCTTAAACATCTATAGCAGTGGTTCCCAACCTTTTCAGCTGGCGACCCACCTTTTCTTATCGTTTTTCAGCTAGTGACCCACCTTTCCTTATCGGAATACCTCCACATCTATAGGAATAGAAGAATACTGAATAAAACCATATTTGTATCGTATCCCTTCCTTATATATGATCGATTTTCGATTTTCTGATCTTTTCTGATGGTTTATTCGATGGTTTCTGATAGTTTTTGGATCAAGTCGCGACCCACCTGTAACCCTTTCGCGACCCACTAGTGGGTCGCGACCCACCGGTTGGGAACCGCTGATCTATAGCATTAAGAATTTCCTGTTTGGAAAAACAAAAACAAAAAGAAATTTTGATTTTATAACAGGTGGTGGAATTAAATTGATATTTAATGAAATATATTTATTAGAAATTGAACATAAATTGACTGAGACTAAAAAGAATCATGTTTTTTAAAGCTAAAAAGTGTTGTATCAATTTTGTCTTTTTTTTTTTTTTTTAGATTTTTGCTCCATTATTAAATGCAACTTTAAGAACAAAAATTACTTGAAATAAAGATAATTAAGATAATACTTTTAACAAACATCACAAATATTGCAAGGATATAACTATTCTATGAAGAATTTGTGAAGTTGTGATCCAATTGTTTTTAGCTCTCGCAATTAATTAATCAATTTATAATTTTTTTTTCAGGACATATATTGCAAATATTCCATTTTCAATGATACCGAGGAAACGAAGACTTCTGTGATTTCGGATACATCCAATCCAGACTACAATCATTCGAAGATGTATTCATTCACACCAGTCACCAAACAGGTAAACTTTACATTATATTATTCAGTTTTGAAATTCGAATTTGTTCCACAGTATTATAAGAAAGACCGAAAATAGCATCTATTGCCGTGAATGTCTTACAGTTTGTTAACCAATTCGCTTCATCAACTGAACGTTATTCTTGTATCAGAAACTTAGAGACGTAAGAGACGCAAATAGGAAGCCCAATACGCTAAAATTTTCCTATGAACTATCCTTGGGAAGATAACAATTATGTCTGAATTTTGTTCGATCTAATGGAAAGTTTAGAAATAATAGTCAATTTCTATCAGTGCAATAGGGAATTATATTGAAAAGATTTGGTTCTTTCATAAAAAACAATTAAGAGATGCGTAAGACAAGTATAATGCTAAAGAAAAAAAGATCCATTGCAATGTCAGAACATTAGAAAAACAGACTTACTAAAGGGGCTCAATCTTTCAAGGGGCATTTCTTCCTTGATCGTATCACCTTGACTGACCCAAAACAAGTATTTGGTAAAATCTCGCAATATTCAATAACATTTAATAATCATAAATATTAAGATTTTCCTAGTTTTAATTAACTTTTAATTTTTAAACATGTCTTCATTAATTATAGAAAATTGTATTTTTCCCACATTTTATCTTTTATCGAAATAATCTTATCAAAGACAGCTTCCTTATGAAATGCTTTTCATTAATTGACAATAAGACTTTTATAGTTAAATAGTACAGTAGAGAAATAAGTTACTTCCTGCTAGGATATCAAAATACAACTAATTCAAATTTACATTTATTAAAAGTATTTAAATATCACACAACTAAAACGATATTCTTTTATACTTGATCTAGTTATATGAATGAATTTTATTATGTCGGTTCATTTAGATCTAATATCTTAAATATAAAATTCTCTGCCAATATTATAGTTACGTAATAAACGAAATATCTATCATAACATAATTAAAAAATGCTTTCAATAACACTGCAATAGAGTACAGATATTGTAGCTTCATACGTTATAAATCACATTAGAATACACTAAGATTTAGTTTATTTATCAAAATCTACAGTGACTGGTTTAGAAAGGAGATTATTATAAGAAAATCGAAAAATAAGTTTTGTATAAATGGTACAAATCTCAATAATAAAAGATTGCACAAATAATAAACAACATTGATTAAATAATCAGATGATGCTCAGTTCACCTGGACTTTTAGTTGTGAAGCTTTGTAATTGGAATTATTTTTTTACAATCAGCTTCATCATTATAAAAAATATATATCATTATACACAATTGACATTTGCAAATAGTCATTGTTAAATGAACATTTCCTTATTAATTTTACTTGAGGTCTAGAATTTCATATTTAGATGTGTTTAGATTGATAATAGCCTTATAATTAAAAACTGTCATTGAAAAGATTCAATTTCAAAACAGTATTGTCTGATCTGATGTATAGATAATGCAGGTTATTGTCAAGATCTCCTAATTTCGAAGATTTGTTATCTTCTTTGTAAATAGAATAGTGGAATCTTCATGTTAGGTGTATTAAAAAGATTAAAACTATTCCCTATAATAAGGATATTCCTTATATTGTAATTTTAATAGATTATCCCAATGGCTTCTGTTTCTCGCACATTGAAAGGTATTAAGCTAGGCGAACACACGGCGATATTACGGCAATATGATTGGGACAAGTTGGGCCAATTTGATTGCGGCCAACTTCATCAACCGCGAACACGTAGTTTCTCCTGAACCAATATTGGTTTGAATATCGGTGGTTACGGCGCTTCGTGTGTCACTAGGGAGCCCTAGTAATTACACACTAAGTGCGAACGCCTTATAAACACACCACACGAGCATGAATGCACTGGGAACAAGATTCCCAGCAATTGTACGATATCGGTTTTATTTATACAATTTATATGCGAATAAAATGGGAGCTGTATGTATGTATGTATGTCTGTATGTATGTATGTATGTTTATAGGGATATGCTTTCAAACGCACTTCCTGTTCAGACAGGATACCCTAAGGATTTATTAGAGTTTCTCTCTTAATCCCAGCAAGTTGTAAGAAGTTTTTAATTTTATTCAGATCTAATTTTCCCTTGAATCCTAATATGTGATCCAGTAATTCATTCTCCTCCCAGTTATTTGGGTTTATGGTAATATTTTTTAAGAGTTCGGTTCTCTCTTTTCCGAAGCATGGATATCTTAGGATGAAATGTTTATTCTAATTTCTTCTGTTTCGTAATATTCTGCTAAATATCCTAATTTATCTACCCATTTGCTTTTTTCTGTTGTATTTTCAAACACCTTTCTAGACCATCTATTTTTATTCATGAAAGTCAACCTCCCCAGATATTTTAATTTGCTTGAAGCTTCTCTGCTAAATAACGATGACCACCCCATTTCACTTTGAACTGCCGTAGTAGGTGTCAAATTGTTCCCTCCTATTAGTTTTCTTCCAAACGTGTTTTGGATATTTGTCAATTTTTGAAGTTCGGTTTCTGTATTAATTATA
>JAFIDM010133083.1:0-12704 GCA_023159025.1 Thereuonema tuberculata
AAGGACTCGTTAATAGGAAAGTAGTGATTCTTTGAGGATTATTGAGACTAGTGGATTTAGGATTAGGATAAGTTGCTTCCTAGTTTTATTAATCAGTTAATCCTTTTGGTGTTTTGAATATTCTGAACTATTAATATTTAGGTTCCAAAATATTGCCTTTCAATTTTTTTTTCTAGTTTAAAAGTATTTTTCCAGTTCGATATCTAATTTTTAAAGAAACTATTTAAATTTAGGGAATTGAATGAATACACACTGAGTTTGCTTTCACGTCTTGGGCTATCATCGACAGGAATTTGGGACAGCTGTTTCGTCCTTGTTAGGAATCATCAGCCAGATTTACCTTCATTGTTTGACCCAGAAAAGTGCAAAAGCCTATTGATTCCTCTTCCGAAGTGGAACCTCACAAAATGAAACAACATTAAATTACTGTAACCAGTACACATTGAAAAATCTTAACCTGCTAACTGCTAGACATAAAAGATATTTAATTATTAGGGACAAAACAAGACAAGGAGTAAATCGTCTTAAATAGAACAGTTTAACGTGTGGGAATGAACAAGAGGGAATTGAAAGAATACACTGAGTCCTAACAAGGACAAAACAGTTGTCCCAGATAGTCCAGGATGTGAAAGCAAACTCAATGTGGGGTATTCCTTCAATTCCCTTTTTTCCTGTTACATTCCTGCATGTTAAATTGTCCTACTTAAATTTAGTAGTAAATTTATATAGTAATAGTCTTCATTAATTTATTTAAATTTTCAACATATGGAATTTTATACTAAAATGTAAATAGTTTAGACTTTGCTAATCAAAGTTCTAACTTAATATTTAAGGTTTATCACATGTAAGATTAATTATTCATCAATATTCAAAAATTAAAGAAATAACTTTTGTGAAATTCTGATTTAACCACTGCTAAAGTTGTATTTCCAATTTTTTGAAATTATAAATATCTAATTATAATGAATTTGATTGAAGATATCAGCCTGATGTAGTTCATTTACTTGTTCTTTTTCTACTTCATGTTGGACTTTGGGATTGTGTTACTCGATTCCATGATTCATAGAAAACCACAATTCAGCAAAGATGGATTCCTGTCCTTTAGAAAGTGAATTATTTTTATTATCCGACAGGCAGAAAAACTTGTGGACATGCCCTGTGTAAATTCTAAAAGAGAATGTTACGGATGGAACAGTGCATTTGGAATTCAAACAGGGTTAATTAGAAGAAAGTTAAGTAGTCTTTTGACTTCTGAAATTAAGACTAACTAAACGCTACCCTAGTTGAAATATATAATGGTTCCAATACAGATAGAGCTGTAAAATTTAATTTTAATTTAAATGTCCAATGAAATTGTGTATCACCATCATAATAAATTTTAATTTAATTTTAATTTAAATGTATTTTGAATTAAGACGAAAATTCTCTATTTATGAATGGTGTGCTTAAATAATAATTCTATCTTACAATATTTTGTTTCTTGTATTTCAATTGATTAAATATTTAGATCATTTTTTTTCTCGTGTAAATAAATTTCCTGTTAAGATTATACAAATTGTAGTGGTTAATTGTTCCATTTTATTATCTATGTATTTACTTATTTATTTGATGGTAGTTTTGATCTGTTTGAAAAAGGGTTCTGTTCTAGTAGGAGTTGCAGCTCTCAATACCAACACGTTCTTCCATTGCATATTTTAATTTAACTTATTCCTCTGCTTAGCAGCCTTTACTTTTTAAATTTAGAAATGTATAAAAAGAAACTACAGTGGCATCATATCTTTGTTTGTATCTTATATATATTCTCTGTTTGCAGAACTATTAAAATATTAACAAACACTACAGACAAATGAAACTTAAGATTTATAATAATAAAAAAATATCCAAAGAAAGCACTATTTTTTAATTTTCATATATAAATAATAATTTAATCCTTTTACAAAAATGTACATAAACTTTCAAGCTAACTTATTACGATACTAATAAATAACATTTTTTAAGTTTATTTATTTTTTACAAGCTTGTTTCTTTGTAATTTTTTCTGGTCTTTTGCTTGCATTAGAGCAAAGGAGAAGCAGAAATCACTAATTGTAGACTCGTGCTACCCTCTTAAGAAGATTCTTCAATTTGCAATAACAGGAGTGCAATTTTATTAAAATCAGAAACGAAAATAATAATCATAATTGTAATGAATAGTATTTTCATTCATTTCTGAATGGAAAAGCTTTAAAAGATGTTTGTTAGAACTATTAAAATATTAATTAAAAGCTACAGACAAATAAGACTTCAGATTTATAATAATAAAAGAAATTTAAGATAAATTTTTATCAGGAGATCAACCAGTGAAGGCATTATAGGACTGAGAGTATTCGGACGTGGACTGCACGTCCATCTTCAGGGAAATGAATGGAGATATTGGGGTCAGAGCTTCGGTGCAGTCCATCAGTTGGAGCAGGTTCCATCCAAGTGGGTGGGGAGGATTCATCCCAAACTGGTGAAGTGGTTGCTGCACTAACTGATTAACTGAGCAGTCCACCACTGAGCTGAGGGTGGAAATCCACTTGTTAATAAGAAAAATTCCATTGTCCCTATTGAGATCGTTATCTCTGATAGCAACATTTTCATAAATTAATAGTAGCTTTAGTAAGAATGGTGGTATTGGAGAAATCGAGTTGATGTTTTTATAAGTGCAGTGTTCTGTCAACTCTGATTTCTTTTCTAATGTAATCATTATGTTCTTACATTGGATTTCAATAGAATTGCTTGTTTGGCCAATGTAAAGGTTTCCCCTGGAGCAGAATAAACACAGGGAGTTTTAAGTCCAAGATTGTCTTTAACAGGGGGGAGGAGAATTCTCATTTTGGTGAAGGAAGGAAAACCTTCTAATGTTGTATTTGTTGAGGATGTGATCTAGAATTCCAGAAACATCCTCTAAGTAAGGAATAAAAGCTGTAAAAGGGGTTTGACATGATCTTCTGTCGGTTCACAAGTAGGTGTCTTTATTTTCTGTCGGTTCACAAGTAGGTGTCTTTATTTTCTGTTTCTTTCTTTGGATGGCCTTTGTATTGGTTTTATAGGAGTAACCATTACGATGTAGTCACTTGTACAGATGTTTAAGTTCCTTAGGAAGGCTTTTCTCATCTGAAATGGCAAAGGCACGGGTGAATCAGAAACAACTGTGTTACGTTCGCTTGGATGGTAGCAACTGTTGGTGTGGAGGTAGAGGACAGTGAGAGGAGGTTTACTATAAACTGAATGTCCTAATTTCCCATTGGGTTTTCTTCGGATAAAAATATCGAGGAATGATAGTCCACCATTTTCTTTCACTTCCATCGTGAATTTAAGGTTTGGATGTTGCTTGTACAGGAAGAAAGGAACTGATTCAGAGTTTCTTTGCCACGAGATCAGATGACAAAAGTGTTGTCTACATATCTGCAAAAGACTTTAGGTTTAAGAGGTGCTGTGGACAGGGCCTGGTGTTCAAAGTGTTCCATAAAAAATAAGGCAATGACGGTGAGCAGGGAGAACCCATTGTCACACCCTTAACCTGTTTGAACACCTGACAATTATATATGAAATATGTTAACGTTAAGCCATGTTTAAATAGAGCAGTCAAATCTGGGAAGAAGTGGACAGATAATAATTGTTAAGTGTCTTGCAGTGGTACCTTGGTGAAGAGGGAAAGTGAGAACGAAGTCATATAAAATCAAAGTAACTTTTTGTATTTTATGTAAACTTTTTCATGTGAAAGAAAGATAAAATATTTACACGAAATACAAAAATTTACTGTGATTTCCTATGGTCTTTGTTGCTTGTAGGTTATTATTAATAGATTTAAAAATTCAGTGTAATTTCATTTGATCTTTGTTGTTATAGGAATTGTTTATTCCAAAAATCTTGTTCAGTTTACGAAGTTATTTCACTTGAAGAAGCAAACCAATAGAAATGTCTAAAATATCGCTTTTTGTTATGAATAAGAGAAATAAAGACAAGAGTTTTATTAAATTTGATACTTTTCATTTACTCTGCAATTTCTCTTCCAAACTATCAGTGTTTGACAGGGACTCTACATTCCACATTCCCTTATCGTATTTGGTTTTCTTCTTAATTTCATTTTAACCAACATCTCTTTAGTATTTGCCAGGCACAGTCCTTTGTATTCTTCAGTTTATAATGAAGAATGTTTTAAGTCCATATTTTTTCCTAATATCCTTTCTAATTATTTGCATTTCAATAAAAAAGAGACATCATCTTCCTCAAAAATATATTATAAAATATATTTATTTAAACATATTTTTGGAAATTTTTCTTCTTTTCTTTTTCAAGTTACATCAAACAATAAATTAAATATTGAGATGTCACATATCAAACCTACACCCCCCTGGATATAGTTAAAACCAACAATATCTTAGTTAATATTAACATTATTATTCTTCCAATCAATTGCTATTACATCGAATCCTTCCTACAATTGTTTAAATATTTCAAATTCTAACAATCTTTTATTTTACTATATCTTTTGCCAAATTTACTAATTCTTTTTTAACTTCTACGCCATCATTACGATTAATATTATCATTATTTGTGTTTCTTAAAAACTAAGATTGGCAAAGAAACTGCGCTCTGCTATCAATTTTTTGTCACGAAAATAATTAATAAATCCAATTTCGAACAGTTAAAGGAAAATGGCTTCCGCTATGCTACTAATTTTTCACAGGTTTAAAGTTAAGTTATAAGCATAAAATAATATTAACTATATTTTTGAATTCAAAATTTTTTAGTAAAAGAAGTATACATATCAATGTATATTATCTACTAAAACTGTGCAGGGCCCGAGAATGGTATTAATTGTAATAAATCTGAATTTATAAAAAAAATACAAAAGGATTAAATAGAATAAATATTGATATCACTCCTTATTAAAAAAAATAAAAAAAATGAGCAGTTCTAGAAAGAATTGTCTTTTCAATTGATACAATATGCTATTCTAAGCAAATGTCTGTATGTGAGGGTCTGTAGCGTCTCCGAGTGGCATTTTTGAAATTAAAGGAGAGTAGGGGAAGGTGTTGTACCTTTGACCGATTGTACCTTTGACCACCCTTGATTGCAATGTCATCTATGAGCATACTTGAAAAGCTTTTCTGTTTAATGTGTAATATTCCCACTATTTGTGCCTTTAAACCTTCAGTAGCAGTTAGATCTTTAACTTACAAGGAGTGAAAAATGTTTTTATAATTCGATCACCGAAAACTAAGTATTTTGCAAGTGAATGTTTCTTTAATAACATTGTTTGTTTTCTTTTGATTATTATTTTAACAAGAATGAGTAATACATCTATGCCTATAGATTCATTGTTAGGACTTTTAAGATGACTGGATTAACCTAAAAATGATAGCATGGCGTGAAACGTAAGTTGGACTGATGTTGTACCTTTGACCACAGCAGAGTGTTGTTCCTCTGACCAGGTCAAAGGTACAACATTACTTAATAATATGTAAAGGTTTTTACTTACAGTAATTTTAGCATTATGTAAGATGGAAATTTAAATATTTTTTGCAAAACTTTTATTTTTTTGCAAATCTTATCTAAAGAAAGTAAACAATCGATTGTTTGTCCTCGACTTTGATGTTGAATATTCATCAGGGGAAAGTGTTTTTGATCTTTCAGATGAATGCCATGAGTTGGAAAAGGAATTAAACTTTGAAAAAGAAGATTTAGTTGAAGAAAGTTATTTCCTTGTCAATCTAACAAAAAAAAAACAAAAACAAGATATAATTTGTGGCCCAAATAAAGGAAGCAGCATGTGATTATTTTAAGTTAAATAATTGAAAAAACTACCAAAGATGGCAAAATTCATCCAAGAAAATAACCAGCTCTACTACGTAAAACTACAAGATATTGTGGCCAGGCTACCAAATCCAACCACAGCTGGCGGCACAGCCAGCTCGACTAAAAGATTGTCTTATCTTAAGGAGTTGATTTTTCATTGTATAATGTAAAGTAAACAGGCAGAAGTAGGCTACTTAAGCGATTAGAATTTATTTCATGTTTTATTATTCTACTTTGAATTGCATATATTTGCCAAATGTATACATTTCTGAATAAAAATGTTAATTAAATAACTTGTATCTAACTGTCAGTTTCTACTACCACCTGGTCAAAGGTACAATACCCTCCGGTCAAAGGTACAGTATGTAGTATGTAGTTGTACTATTCACCACAAGGTTTAGTTTTTTTGTAAAATAAAAATAAAATAGTTATACTCAAAATATAATATATAAAACACATGCAGTTGATGGCAAGATGCATGAAGATCACATGTATCCATTCAGGTAAGGATTTACTTGAGTACAAAAAATTAGAAAATTCATTTAGTGAAAACTGGTCAAAGGTACAACACCTTCCCCTACTTACGTTTACGTCGTAGTCCTAAGATTCTTGTTGGAGTCACATTTCCTATTTATTTTCGACAAAAGATTTTCCAAAAGAATAGACCAAGCACTAATTTTCGATGTTTCACTCTCATAGAATGAACTCAATTTAACACACACACTTGTATCTTGAGTATCCTAGCATTACTTTTGGCAAAAGGTTTTCAACGAAAGTACGCTTAACAGCTACGTTGGTTGTGGGAACGAATTGGCTTGACGTAGTTCTGCTTTTCCATTTCCTGTGCTCTCGGGAATGCAAAGTTTTTACTGTCCCACAGCTACTTCAAAAACTTGCAAAAGTCTGCATGGAACAATGACTGAAGCTTTATTTCACTTATTCCACAGTCAGTTCGGATGAATAAAAAATGATTCTACAGTAGTCAAATCATCTCTCTATTTACAAAAACAAACTTGTTGTTCATATTTGTCTGATGTCAACAAATCAGTAAACAGCCACTCACAAAGCTTAGAATTTGATGTCCGAAAAGATTGATTGACTGTTTTAACGACCGTGTGAATTACAAACATTTTATCGAGAGAAAGCAATTAATAAAGTTCACTTGTGCATATAAGGGTAATAACAACAAACCAAAAAAATTGAAGCTTCACAGACTCAAAGAATACATGAAAATTAAATTATAGAAAGAATTGGATTTAGAATAAAATAAATTTTGATTGATCTTATAGTAAAGATTTACGATACCAGAAAACAAGGAGTAAAAATTTATAAAAAGCATATAAAAATAAATATGTCATAGGAAAAACACAAAATAATCAAAATGAACCATGACAAGATCCCCACTGCCGATACAAAGTCCCAAATTGCCGCTACGTAGACCTGAAAGAACAACAAGACCAAAGCCACTAAACAGACCCAATACAATGTATTTATTTATTTATTTATTGTTCTTTTGATGAGATGTTAAAACTTGAGGAGCTATGATGCACAGTGCATAGTTCAAGGGGCTATCTGGCATCATGGGATTAAGACTGTTCCTGGTATTGAGGTCTCACCTGAATAATCCTCAGTGAAGGCAAACAGCTGTGAGATTGGCTTAGCAATGGAATCCAAAGCTATTGTAGAAATACCTATGTTGTTGCAAATAAAGTCGTCTGTAGTTAGTCACTAGGCAGTATAGTTAGTAGTTACTTATTAACCTGTCTCCGACTAAAATTACTTTGACAACATAATAACATTATTACGAGTTTACATTTTCAGTTACAGTTGAACTTCGATAACTCGAAGTCCCAGGGGACCCTCAAAAATATTCGACTTATCCGAAGTTCGAGTTATCAAAGTTACCTGCCATTCCTCTCTACTGGCACTTAAGATGGGTCGACATGGTTTAAATGGTTTGATATGTGCCATAATACTATAGTTGTACGCATTTCAATTTTTTAATAGCCTATGTAAACAACAAGAGAAGAATGGGGTCAAAAGGTTTATTAAAACTCACAAAATTTGGCCTCATTACATATTAATTAGTATACATACCATGTAAATCTCATTTGAAAAAAGCAGTTATTTTTTGTTGTTTGTATTTTTTAAGGTTGTTGGCATTCACAAAGTCACCTAATTTTTGAACACAGTTAAATAGGGTGTTGTCTGTGCCTTCGGTGGTCTCCAGGTATTGTTGTAAGATGTGAACAGCGTCCTGTGCTTGCTTGCTTGTTGGAGGTGGGGGGTTTCAGCTTCCTCTTCGTCCTCTCCGCAAACTGCATTCACTATTGCCTCGTCAGACAAGGGTTCTGACGTTGCAATGTTGTCATCGATGCACATGAAATCTTTTTCCCAGGCCATATCACCCATACCTTCAATGTTGTCATCGATGCACATGAAATCTTTTTCCCAGTCCATATCACCCATGCCTTCAAAGGGATCCCAATTGTCGTCTTTCGCTTCATTGTCATTTGCACTGAAGAAACCACAGCTCTTGAAACAGTTCTCGATCACCGTTTGAGAAACATCACTTTCCCAGGAGCGCCAAATGAGGCGCATGGCATCTAGCACATTGATTTTGTGCTCTACGCCAGTGTTTCTCAACCTTTTAGTACTTGCGACCTATTTTTCAATCACAATTCTCATTGCGGCCCCCCCCCCCCCCCCCAATAATTTTTTGAATCTGTTCAACCAAAAAAAAAAACCTTCAATCCTATCTGTTCAACCAAAAAAAATATAAATATACTCTCGATATACTCGCGCCCCCCCTTTAGTTTTATCAAGCCCCCTAGGGGGGCGCACCCCACAGGTTGAGAAACGCTGCTCTACGCCATTCTCCACATCCTCGATGGATTGGCGCACTAAGCGTTTTCGATAGGCATGCTTCAGGCACTTAATGATGCCTTGATCTGCTGGCTGTAGTTTTGCTGTTGTGTTGGGCGGCAGGAAGAGCAACTTAATCGCGGACAAGTTTGTGATATCACCGTGAGCAGAACAGTTGTCCATGAAGAGCAACACTTTTCTGTTTTGGTTAAAAACATTTGAATCCAGTTTCCGTAAGTACATCTCGAACAAGTTCAATGTCATCCAAGCTTTTTGATTTGCATGGTACTCCACGGGCAGTGATTTTACATTCTTTAAGCACCGGGGCTTCTTTGAGTTTCCAATGACCATCAAAGGCAGTTTTTCAGTCCCATTGGCATTTGCCCCCACCAGAATTGTCAACCGTTCTTTGCTGAGCTTGCCACCAGAGCATTTCTCATTGCGAAACATCATTGTCTTGTTCGGCATGCATTTAAAAAAAGAGTCCGGTTTCATCTAGGTTGAAAACATCTTTGGGCTCATATGACTGTAGAAGCTGTGGCAAACTCTTCCTCCAGTTCTCGCATGTTTCATCTGAAACATCCTTTGCTTGTCCGTGTAGGGTGCGGAACACGATCTTGTTCCTGGCTTTAAACTTGTCCAGCCATCCTGTACTGGCGTTGAATCAATCGACGTTCAGCAGGTGAGCGAAGTCTGTGGCTTTTTCTTTCAGTAACACTCCGCTGAGGGGAATGTTATTGCTTCGGTGGGTCTCGAACCATTTCAGGAGTGCTGCTTCGACATCAGGAAAAGCACACTTTTTTGCGCGTTTGCTCGACGAGTCGGCACCCGATCCATGGTGGCTCAAAATCTTTTGTTTATCTTTCAAAATCGTAGATAAAGTGTTTGGAGGTATGCCATACTTAGCAGCCACATCTTCCTTTTTCAACTGAGGATTTTTTTCAATCTCCAAAATAAGGTTTGCTTTTTGATCTAAAGTAAACGTGATCAATTTCCGCTTAGACATTATGGATACAAAATGCTGCTTAATTCAACAAGCGCAATTCAAAGAACGCAACTGCAACGCCACGGAGTCAAAGAGAGAAGAGCGTCCTGCTGGGAATCCTTATCAGGAATGTGCAACTTTTTCTACCCGCGACCGGGAAGGACCCAATTTCCCCCTCACAAAACAGGTGCTCTTCCCCCCCCTACATTCTCCAAAAGTGAACCCTTCCCTCCACAATCTCTTATCTGTTTACCCTCCCAGACAATGGAGGGGAGGGGGTGAAGGGCATTTCAAGAATGTGTGACTTAAGTGGATGCCATTGCAATTCACAGAAGGAAGACATGAGTGGACTGGCATTCGAAGTTTTGAACTGAATTGTGTTTTTTACCGGGGAAATCTATCACAAAAACTTCGAATTAGAAGATGTTCACTTCGAGTTATCAAGACAGTTTTTTAAAGAAAAGTATAGGAATGATTCGGCACTTGATTAAAAGTTCTAGTTAGCGGATTATTCGACTTATAGGAAGTCGAGTTATCGAAGTTCGACTGTATTTCTAAACTTCATCAAGAAAGGAATCAAAAAGAGATAATGAACTATTTGAAACTGTTAATAAGATGAAAAAGAGTACAGTTAGTTTGTTTTATTAAATTAGATGAACCAGTTAACTGTTTAAAACCATCTCTTCTATTCTACAAGCATCGATGTCTAAATGATAGTTTAAAACCCTAATTGGGAAGTTTCATTGAGACATTCACTGTTCCTGAGAAAAAAAATATGCAAGTATTCTAGCATCATTAGGGTGGCAGCATCTATTAGAAATATCAAAACGGTTCCAGCAAACGCAATGGGATACTAACCTATTTCAAATAAAAGTAATCCAATTAAAAGAAATTATTAAACAGATATTATTTTCTTATAAAGAATTTTTTTAATAATTAAATTACATTCACCTGAAATTTCTTTGAAATCATTCAACTACTATGTAGTTTGCTGTTCTTCATATGACAATATTTATTATCCCAACTGCAACTTCAGTACTATATTAAGAACTTCTTCAACATTATACAATTTCAGAAAATTATTTCAAGTAACATGGAGATGATGTGCTCGCATGTGTTTCATCAAAGTTCCTGATTGTGCAAAGCTTTTTTTGCAATTTTCACATTTAAATGGCTTTTCACCTGTATGGGTTCTAATGTGAATCTTTAACTCACCTGATTGAGAACAACGTTTACCACAAAATTCACATTTAAATTGCTTATCACCTGTATGGGTTCTAATGTGAGAATGTAAATGGCTTGAACGTGTGAAACATTTCTCACAAAATTGACATTTAAAAGGCTTTTCACCTGTATGGGTTCTCATGTGAGGACGTAAATTGCTTGATTGTGCAAAACTCTTCTGACAAAATTCACATTTAAATGGCTTTCCACCAGTATGGGTTCGAATGTGAGAATGTAAGCTCTTTGAATGTGTAAAACATTTCTCACAAAATTCACATTTAAATGGCTTTTCACCTGTATGGGTTCTAATGTGACAACGTAAATTGCTTGATTCTGCAAAACTCTTCTGACAAAATTCACATTTAAATGGCTTTTCACCTGTATGGGTTCTAATGTGACAACGTAAATTACTTGATTGTGCAAAACTCTTCTGACAAAATTCACATTTAAAAATCTTTTGGCCTGTGGTAGAATTAATGGGATCAGTCATTTTGGCTGATTTTGAATTAAGTTTTTTAGAATCCTTTTTAGTTTTGTGGAATTTCATCGATGTGTCAATGTTCATCATTTTACAGTTAACAATAGATCAGTTAACGTACGCCTACCCAGTAAATTTTATTTCTTTAGTTTGGTTATGTTGAGATAGGCTTACAATTGCGTTCTTTTTATTAAAATTCGTGCTGTTATTTTAATCACAAGAGGTCCTCTTAAATTCCGTATATTTACGAATCTTTGATTGATTTCGTTGTTTCAATATTGTAATGAACATGTAGGAATTGGAATTAAGTCAATAAAACAAGAGAAATAACTTTTTCACTGAAGAAATGCAAATGGCAGCCATTGTCAAAGACCAGTTACAACACACGGACGATAAGCCTATTTCATGCTCTAAAACAACCAATCGAACGAAGATGTTTTCTTGTAATTGAGACAAATCCTTACCAAAAACTACTCTAGGAATAAAGCAGGATTCACGAAAAACTTAATGATTGGAACTGATATTTCCAAACGTTTCCGCTGAAGTTTCGACACCAGCAGCGAATGAGTAATAGCAACTCGAAAACCTGAAACTAAAAGAAAACGGATGGATGGAATCAAAACACAGTTTCGAATGCTTACAGAGGGAGCCACCTACCTCCGGGGTCTTCTAGAAATTCTGCCGATAGAAACCTATGTTTCTCATCTATAAATAAAATATCAATAATCAATAAAATATCATTAATAAATAAATTAAATGCTTTAATTCTATAAATATGCTATCTTTTTGAATGATTTTATTCTTTTCAACAAAGCATTAGTTTATTAAAATCAATAATTTATTTTTTGATCCGATCCTGCTTTGTAATGCCAATTACAAGCAAACAATAATTTATTAAAACAGGAAAATCTAAATGGTAATGTTTTTTTAATAATTTGATTTTATTATTATCAATAAAATAATTTTCTTATTTTGTACATTTTAAAAGTTTTGTATTCAAAAATACAGGAAAATTTATTATCATTATTATTAAATGTTTCAATTGAAATAAAAATCAAAAATATATTACACTTAGAAACGTTAATGTCTTCAGATTTTCAAAATTATATTTTCGGCATTACCAGGAAGGAACAAATTTCCACTTATGAAACGGCCACTCAAATTGATCATATTTTTTTAAAAATAAAAATAATGTGAAAACAAACGGAATAATTTGTAAACATATAATAGCTGATCACTATATAACTACTTTAGAAATCAATGATTGGAAAAATACATTATCCCACCCAAAACATTTCATGTAAAATAAGTTGCCAAGACTCACAT
>JAFIDM010133084.1:0-12703 GCA_023159025.1 Thereuonema tuberculata
TTTTATTCTAGGCTTAACTCGAAGCAAAAATAATTCTACAGTCATGAAATAAAGCTTATTTATTTAGTAGATAGAAATGAATAAAGTGATAATTAAAGACAATTTTCATTCAGGTTTTTCGGACAATTAGGGTCTTTTGAAGAAAGACTTTATGGAGCTCTACGATTAGAAAGTGGTTTAGATTTAAAGTAGATGGAGATTTGTCCTAATCTGAAACGGTGTGAATTATATCATTTGGTGTTGGTGATTCTTTTTCCCTGCTGTTTCTTGGTGCGAGTCCTCTCTTGCTTCGTCGTTGGTATTTGCATTAATTGCTGTGTCACTTGTGTGCGGAAATGAACACCTGTGCGACCGTAATGAAGAAAAGCCGTTTATTCGTTATAATGAGTTCCACCGCGAAATAATGATACTACTCCCGCATCGTTTCGGTTCTTGCTTAGTCATCGGCAAAACTCATAAACAAGGCAGTTTGGAACAGTCCCTGCCGCGATAAAAAGGACACGGAGTAAATGCAGAAAGTGAACGGAGGAAAAAAAATGAAATAAAAGTGAATGAGACAATGCATCCGTTTTTCTGAAGCAGTGACGTTCGTATTGGCTCTTTTCAGTTCCGATTGAACCATCTTTATCTCGCGTATGTTAGTGGCTTGTTACAGATGGAAGTAGCAAAGATTTGTGACAGCCAGCAGCTAAGCAGTCCTCCAAACTGCCAATCCCGCGCCTTCCTCCACAAGACTTGTTAACTGCGGACCCCATCGAAGTTAGTTAGGTTCATAAGAGATCTTGACAACTATTGCTTTCTTCACCTAGGCAAATTTGACTGAGGAACAAGTCGCGTTTTGCGAGCAATTCATATCGGACCAGTTCCACACCAATGCACCCGACGGTAGTCTTATTCTCTTGACTGCCGGCGCAATCGTACTGGGGATTTTTCGCTTCCCGCCCACCCTTCCCCAATCTCTGGTACGTTATCTTAGATAGGGGATAAGAAGGGTCCCTTACCAGGCCATCTTTCTACGTCCGAAAGGGGTGCTTGCAACGCCTTCAATTATGCGTAAAACAAGGCGGTTTTTGTGTGATACCAATATTCGCATGACAAGCAAGGCCCCCAATCCAATTAGGTCTCGGCCTCGCCCTTCGTCTAATGCCAATTTATTTTGAAATTCGTTAATAAAATTATCACAGTTCCATCGATAAAAGCCTCTTGACAAGTCGAACGGCAACCGTATTCAAATCGGGAAACGATATAGTGACTCTGCACAAGTGATTGCGGCTAATAAAAAAATAGGGAACTTAGATAAAGCTTCCAAAAAATTATTATTTCACAGTTGTAAATAAAATAATAGACATAAACATATAAAATCAGGCTCAAACGAAACGCAAACGTAATACGTATAAGATCGTAATACGTAGATCGTTTTAGTTAAAAAAAATTATGAAACGGCCTAATTATCTTCAAGACCAATTTTACAGTTTTGACAGATTGCTCTTTTCTGTCGAATTCGGATATATTTCATCCTGTTGTTATCTTTTTTAAAAGATTTTTTAATTTTCAATACGTGGTGCAATGCTACTGAATTTGTAATTCGTGAGAGTTATTTAATAGTTGGCAAATTAAATTTCTAAATAAATAATAGTTAGCATGGAACTGTAAAATGTCAGATCTACGAGTAGGAGTAACTAGTTGACCTTACAATAAAAATTATATTAATTATCCTATTCAGTAAAATTTCTTAATGGACTCGAAAACTTGTAATTGATTTTTTTTTTAACTGTCCCAAATGAATAATTCGATGCGATTATGTTATTTTTTGTTAAATTCAAGTAATAACTAAAGTTCAAATATAAGTCTAAATGTCTATTGATTACAGAATAAGAATCCCAAAACAAAATATTAAAAATTTCGGGTAGTATTTAATAAAGAATTAATAATTAATATCAAAGTTAGAATGTTTAAGTATCACGGAACTGATTTATTCCAGTATTTGAATATTTTAATTAATTCAAGTAAGATGTGAGTAATTTGAGAAGCTCGCGTAGTTTTTTTTTTCAT
Source organism: Thereuonema tuberculata (assembly GCA_023159025.1). Classification (NCBI taxonomy): domain Eukaryota; kingdom Metazoa; phylum Arthropoda; class Chilopoda; order Scutigeromorpha; family Scutigeridae; genus Thereuonema; species Thereuonema tuberculata. Next base: position 2,053 of record JAFIDM010133084.1, read on the forward strand.
TGTCTGTCTGTCTCTACTGTATAGTAAAATTTAAGAGGGGGGCGGTGTAAAATTTGGACAAATTCGTATTTGGCAAAAACGTTACGTGTTCTATATTTGAGTTATGTATTCTTTATATTTTATGAGTGAGAAATCCTAATCTAGTTTCTGATTAATTAGTTTAATGTTAGTTCAAATTTGATAATTCAATGATTTGAGCGGAGCAAATATTTCTCCTGCACTCATATCTAGAGCAAAACTGGAGAATTTCTTTTGGACCAATTCAAGAACAACATTGCATCAGCTGATACGGAAACAACTGGGCTAATGAAGTTAGCAAACTCGCCAAAAACAAGCAGTAAAGTTTTTTTTTAAAAAACTTGCCAAAAAAAAAATCATTTCGGAAAGTTTTGTAAAAATATAATTTTGATATATTTCACACCGTGAAAAAGTTTTGAATGGAAAAAAAAAATCAGTTAAAAAGGGATAAAATGTTATTATGACTATTTGATATGCAATTACTATACACTAATAAACATTAAGGAATGTAATTGTATAATAATACTGAATATAATTTTAGTATAAAAAGTTTTATTATATGTGTTTTTTAATCTTTTTAATTTTAAAATGTGTTATGTCTTCATTACAAACAAGTTGGGCTTCTATTTTCGTTCGTCATAAAACAAAATGACTTCAAGTATTTTTTTTTTCAAATTTAGTATCAGAAATTTCTAAAGGGAATATTTATTCATTTATTAAATTCAAACAAATATATAAAATAAAATTGTTTCTTGAAATTCATGTTAATAAGATCTAACTTGATTTATGGTCTTTGATGTTTTTTCGAGAGGGCCAAGCTTCTGAATAAGAAAGTTTGAAACAAATAATTATGCTTTTCTGTAAAATGTATTATTGATATTAATTTAGTTAAAAAAAATGTACTGTGGATTCTCTCTTTCTCTTTTATTATTATTATTATTATTATGTTTGTATGTTTCAAACCTTGGGTTTCCCCAGCAAAAACAATATGGCGGGTCAAGGACCAAAGCACATACTGCCAAGTGTAAAGATGTGTGCAAGAATGATTAGGGATGTGTGGTTGTGTTAATAAATTTCCTAACTATGCGTGTAGTGTTGAATACCACAGCCTTCTGCAGTTGTGCTTAAGTGTTTTTGTGAAGTCCTAGTGTGCTGAGACTGTGGTGCAATGTGTGAGACACCAGACCAGTGGCAGACAGTACGATGGGTACAACATGTACTCGATCCAGCCTCCACTGCTTCTGGAGCTCGTGTGCTAGATCAGTGTATTTACTGATCTTGTCTGCGTGAGTTTTCTGCATGTTCTTGCTGATAGGCACTGCAATATCAATTCGATAGGTCTGTTTGTTGACCTTATCAACAAGTGTGATGTCTGGTCTGTTGTGATGTATGGTTTTGTCTGTGTGAATGGGGCGGTCCCAGTATAGTTTATATGAGGGTGACTCTAATATGCTTTGTGGTATGTACTTGTAGTACGGGACGGTGCTCTTAATAAGTGAATGTTTGCGTGCTAGTTGTTGATGAACGATCGATGCTACCTGATTGTGTCGGTGGAGGTAGTCTGTTTGAGAGAGAAGGGGACAGCCTGATATTACGTGGTCGATCGTCTCATGCGTAGTGTGGCATTTCCTGCATTTGTCATCATGTGTGTTTGCATCGTATAGAATGTGTTTCTTGTAGTTGCGTGTGGAGATGACTTGGTGCTGTATTGCGATCATGAACCCTTCGGTCTCCCCAAACAGCTCACCACTCGTCAGCCATCTGTTCGACGCTCCCATGTCGACATGAGGCTGGCTGAGTTCGTGATGATGTCTGCCATGGAGTTCCTTACGAGCCCATGATTCACGCAGCTGCTGAGTGTGGGTGTCAGGGGTGGTGAGTGTTGGAGAAGAGTTTTCGAGATTCAGGGGTGTGAGGTGTGTGTCAGCCTTGACAACGGCTGAGTGAAGTGAGGAGTCTTCTGCTCTTTGGTGTAAATTTTTCCATAAGTGTATGTACTTGTGTTTCGTGTAGGGTGATGAGGTTGATGAGTCCTCGGCCTCCCTCCTTGCGGGGAAGAGTCATCCTTTCCGTAGCGGACTTGGGGTGGTGCATGATGTGTTTCGTGAATGTATTGCGTGTTGCGCGTTGTAGTGCTTCGAGTTCGGTGTTTGTCCATGGAATTATGCCGAACGAATATGTTAGTGTGGGAACGGCAAATGTGTTAATAGCTTTAATTTTATTTCTGGCGTTGAGTTGTGTTTTGAGGATTTTGTGAACTCGAATTAGGCCGTTTCATAATTTTTTTTAACTAAAACGATCTACGTATTACGATCTTATACGTATTACGTTTGCGTTTCGTTTGAGCCTGATTTTATATGTTTATGTCTATTATTTTATTTACAACTGTGAAATAATAATTTTTTGGAAGCTTTATCTAAGTTCCCTATTTTTTTATTAGCCGCAATCACTTGTGCAGAGTCACTATATCGTTTCCCGATTTGAATACGGTTGCCGTTCGACTTGTCAAGAGGCTTTTATCGATGGAACTGTGATAATTTTATTAACGAATTTCAAAATAAATTGGCATTAGACGAAGGGCGAGGCCGAGACCTAATTGGATTGGGGGCCTTGCTTGTCATGCGAATATTGGTATCACACAAAAACCGCCTTGTTTTACGCATAATTGAAGGCGTTGCAAGCACCCCTTTCGGACGTAGAAAGATGGCCTGGTAAGGGACCCTTCTTATCCCCTATCTAAGATAACGTACCAGAGATTGGGGAAGGGTGGGCGGGAAGCGAAAAATCCCCAGTACGATTGCGCCGGCAGTCAAGAGAATAAGACTACCGTCGGGTGCATTGGTGTGGAACTGGTCCGATATGAATTGCTCGCAAAACGCGACTTGTTCCTCAGTCAAATTTGCCTAGGTGAAGAAAGCAATAGTTGTCAAGATCTCTTATGAACCTAACTAACTTCGATGGGGTCCGCAGTTAACAAGTCTTGTGGAGGAAGGCGCGGGATTGGCAGTTTGGAGGACTGCTTAGCTGCTGGCTGTCACAAATCTTTGCTACTTCCATCTGTAACAAGCCACTAACATACGCGAGATAAAGATGGTTCAATCGGAACTGAAAAGAGCCAATACGAACGTCACTGCTTCAGAAAAACGGATGCATTGTCTCATTCACTTTTATTTCATTTTTTTTCCTCCGTTCACTTTCTGCATTTACTCCGTGTCCTTTTTATCGCGGCAGGGACTGTTCCAAACTGCCTTGTTTATGAGTTTTGCCGATGACTAAGCAAGAACCGAAACGATGCGGGAGTAGTATCATTATTTCGCGGTGGAACTCATTATAACGAATAAACGGCTTTTCTTCATTACGGTCGCACAGGTGTTCATTTCCGCACACAAGTGACACAGCAATTACTGTCCTGAAAATGAAAGATGACTGGCGGAAGTTTGAACTGCGCAGCCCTTCCGGTAGCTGATCAATTATGTTTTCCTGTCACAATGGATGCCCGTCGTCTGTTTTCACTGAGAAAGACATGTCGATAACGCCAAATTAAAACTTCTCTCGACTATTTACCGTTATTTCAATACCAGTTGCTAACAATAAGTATTTATATAAATAAATAAATATATATTATTCATAAATACAATGCTCTTTTGCAAAGTAACAAGCCTTTACCGTAATCGCGACGTCCAGTGATAAACTCATACGGAAGTGCCTGACCAGAGTAATCGATGATACATGCGCAGATCTCACAAAAACAGGGTGGCCATCATTCACTGGGAGCACAATAATGCAAACACCAACGACGAAGCAAGAGAGGACTCGCACCAAGAAACAGCAGGGAAAAAGAATCACCAACACCAAATGATATAATTCACACCGTTTCAGATTAGGACAAATCTCCATCTACTTTAAATCTAAACCACTTTCTAATCGTAGAGCTCCATAAAGTCTTTCTTCAAAAGACCCTAATTGTCCGAAAAACCTGAATGAAAATTGTCTTTAATTATCACTTTATTCATTTCTATCTACTAAATAAATAAGCTTTATTTCATGACTGTAGAATTATTTTTGCTTCGAGTTAAGCCTAGAATAAAACATTTTTCTCGGGTGTTTCGTCTTTCTACGATTTAATATTGGAAATTTTAAGAAGGAGATGATCAAAACTTATTGTCTTGAAGAGCAATACAGTTATAAGAGTTAAAATAACTAAAGAAAAACATTGTTCTAATTAATCCAGAAATAATTCAAAAGGTGGGTTATAAACTTATGTATTTAATAAAACACTAAAAAAGATGAGATTTCAAAACAACATTCGACCGGTGTAGTATATCATTTAGAATGTGAAACGTGCAAAAAAGAAATGTATTGCAATATCTCAAGAATTGTTGTTTAAAAGGATGATTTAGTGTACATTGACGACATCTGCAATTCAAGATCATTTAATGCAGAATTCTACTCAAGCTCGTAATTTAAAAGAAGTTAAAATTTTAGCAAAGATATTAACAATTACAGATTGAAAATAAAGGAGGCATTGTAATTCAAAAATGTACGAAAAAACTAATTAATAGAAAACACGAGATACCAGATATAATAAATTATTCAATTATTATAAAATGCGAATGTTTTTTTAACTTTATCCGAAATGTATGATCATCCTATTAATATGCAAAAGTTGTACGATCTTTGAAAATTTGTAAATTTGTAATTTGAAATAACCAATCACAGTGCAGCGTTGAAATACGTCAGGCATGACGTCATGCCCATGTTTAAAGATGGCGTAGCTACTATTTTCTCCACTTCGCCACGACGGATCGCGATTACACAATTATTATCAGCATATTGAGATTTTTTTTCCAACATTAATGAAGTTTACACTGAAATGCATGAAGTTCATGGGTCAAAATTTATTAGAAAGTTTGTAAAACCTTAGTTTTTACATAATTTCGGCTGTGAAGCCACTCTCTCATTACTCAATAAGTAGGAGACACTGATGAACCAAGTGCCGTCATTGTTGTCCAGACAGGATTATTGGTATTGACTGTTGAACATTTGTTATTGTTATTGTTGAAACTGGTAAATCAATTTTTAATTTTTTTTTATTTTAACAAAATTTGACTTAGTCATTCAAATTATATGTGGGCTGTTGCGGATATCATGACTTTTAAAAAAATGACCTTAGAACATCTTTTTCAATCTTGTGTTTTTAAAAAATTTCAGGATATTTCAAAAATGTGGCATTTGTTTTACTTCCGTTAATATTGCCTCAATTTCGACGAATCTATTCTTTTAGGGCAGGAGGTTTCCATTATGTTTCATAATGAAAAACCGCAGCGCTGGCTACTACGAAAGTAGTAAATCAATTTTTCTATTTTTTTTATTTTAACAATATTACAATATTATTTTAACAAATAAGCGGATATCCAAATTATATATGGGCTGTTGTGGAAGTCATGGCTTCTAAAAAAATTAGCTTAGAACATCTTATTCAATCTTGTATTTTTCAAAATTATGGAATTTGTTTTACTTCCGTGATATTTCACGGATCGCAACTAGTATGTATTAATTGTTGATTGTTTTCCGATTTAAATTTGTGTTCGACAGATTTGAAAATGGATCTAAATAACATCTGAAACATGTATCTGGATTATATTAAATTACATATGTTTATAAACATCTTTTAAATTATTTCTGGTTTAAGAGTTTAAGAGCAATACAGTTTAAGAGAGTTAAGAGAACAGTTTATAGTCATCTCATCACAATTGGTTTGATTTAAATAAAATTCCTAATAATTTTAATTTTTTATTGTTGTAACTATTTTCATATCTTAAATGAATATTATTTTCTTTCAGTAAGGTAAACAAAAATTAATAAAATTTCTTTCAGTTTCCTAAGAAAAAGAAAAACAGATGTTTTCATTCATTTCTCCACAATATACAAGACAAACGTAACAACTTATAAATAATCATATTATAATCAATTGATAAAAATAGAATATTTTTCACAATTTTCTATTTGATAGAGCATTTGAAATATGATGAAAAACTTAAAGCAGCTATTACTGTTTTAGTAAATTCTCCAATTCACATGTGGCACATTTATAAGAATTAATCTGCCAAAATAAGTACAGTGTTACCTCCGAATAACGGACAGTCATGGGACCGCAAGTTTTGTCCGTTATTGGGAGGTGTCCGTTATTGGGGAGGTTTTTTTTTATTTTTTAGCTTATAGCATGTCATTTAATGAAAAATTACGTACAATCTTAATTAAATTTCTACAATTATCATTGCGATATGAGAGAATATGAACAATTGCAAATTATTTACTATATTTCTTTTTTAAATGAGTGCTCATCCGTTTGTCTTACTTAAAATAATGATAAAAGTAATTACAGTCTATAGAAATTAATTTTTAGCCTTCCATTTCATGCCTTAAACGTGTCCAATCCTAAAGTTTGACCGACTTCTCTGGCTTTTTCTTGAAGGAAAACACACTTATAGGAATGTTCTTTGCACGAACAAAGAGATCCATTTTATCAAAATTTCGTCGATTTTGCTTTTAGTTTCAGTTTTACGAAACTTCACATTTCTTCGAATTTTCGTTTGAATTCATCATCCACATTTAAAATAACTGTCCGGTATTTAGAGTGTCCGCTATTCGGAGTGTATAACATGGAATGTTCTATTTGAAGGGGCTGGGACCCGCAATAATGTCCGCTAATTAGAGTTGTCCGCTATTCGGAGTGTCCGTTAAAGGAGGTTACACTGTCATAATAACTTCCATATATCTTCGAAATATATATATATATAAAATAACGAAACAACTCACTTTTCTTCAATTTCTTCAAAATTCTATATTTCATCCCAATTAAGAGACTTCATCAGGATTAAAAGAAAATACAAATGAAAAAGAGAAAATCCTTCTTTTTCTCTTCAAATCATAATCGAATTGTTACAAAGAAAAATTTCAATAATCATAACATATAACATCCAATAATCAGTAATGAACATTATATTCTATAAACAAAATAACAATTTTATCTTTGTTAACATAAATGAAAACAAATGAATTGTAATGAATAGTAAATAAATTGAAAACAATTGACAATAAATGAATAGTAAATTAATTGTAATGAATACATATGGGATTATTTTAAAATTAAGAAATCTTTAATCTTCTTATTATTTATTAAATCTTTCATAAAAAACTTTAAGAAACAGCATTCACTTTAAGTGATTTATCCTTATTAAAGCATATATAGCTATTAATGAGACACGATTCTAATTTGAAGCGTTTAATTTCATCTTTGACATTAAACACATTTATTGTCAATTGTTTTCAATTTATTTACTATTCATTACAATTCATTTGTTATCAATTATGTTAACAAAGATAAAATTGTTATTTTGTTTTTAGAATATAATGTTCATTAATGATTATTGGATGTTATATGTTACGATTATTGAAATTTTTCTTTGTAACATTTCGATTATGATTTGAAGAGAAAGAGAAGGGTTTTCTCTTTTTCATTTATATTTTCTTTTAATCCTGATGAAGTCCCTTAATTGGGATGAAATATAGAATTTTGAAGAAATTGAAGAAAAGTGAGTTGTTTCGTTATTTTATAGGTTACACTGTATTTCATTTCCCGATTGCAGACAGAAGCGTCAAATGTTTGTATTTGATTTTTAGTTATGAAGGCAAATACTATTATATAAGGCAAATATGTGGACAGAAAAAGCACAACCAATTCAATATCAGAGAAAAAATGCTAATAGATACATTAATGCTAAGTGATCACTTTTAAAATTGGTATTCTTTAATGATTATATATACTGAAAATATTTACATTTTTGTTAGGCTACCCTTAGATTCATGTAGATTAGACCGTAGTTCGCAGTGAAGATATCATTTATAGTAAACATTCTAGATTCGATCAATAATTGTGTCAAATCTAATTAAAATCTAATTCTGAAAATGTCGTATATCAAATAAAAATATTAATGAAAATAAGATGATTATCTTATGGTTTATTCAACTGACCATTTGAAGTCTTCTTATTCAACTTTAAGATTTTTAGCAAACTTTCCCACCAAAATGAGGCTCATTAAATCAGTGTGCAAATGTGTCCCCCACTCTCGTGCCATGTAAAACTTATAAAACTCTGCATGAATCTTCTTAAAACTTGGGATGCACGTTGAAGGATAACACGATTTATCTGTTATAGCTGAAAGAGTGGATTTCTATCATGTCTTAAACAAAGGATATTAATCCTTTAGCAATACTACAATCTTTGCGCGAGCTTTATTATAATTAAAGTTAATTGGATTCAGACTATTTAAGTAAGAATTACAGATTTAATTTTTTTTCCAAAAAAGAAGAAATTCTAATATACAGGGTGATTCATAAAGTACTGGAAGCTCCGCCTCCAGTTTAGCTTCACTGCTATGCAATATGTCGCTTTCCTATTATCTGTGGCTTTTACATGCAAGATTTTTGTATAGATTCAGCGTAAGTTTGTATTTCATTTCTCGATAATCTCAGAGAATAACAGATTCAAAGAAGGAATGAATATTTTTTAAATATTCAAAAGATATTAGAATTATTCCTCCTTATTTTGATGTTACAGGTTTCTTACCCAACCGTTCCAATCAAAAGATAAATAAACAACTCATATAAAATAAATTAACAATTGTTTCATCAATTTAAAAAGCCGTCGTTTATGTTTTTAATGCTAATGTTGATTTTAATAATGTTGACTTTGAGTGACAATCTTTTAAACATTCCATGCCCTATTTTACTTTTTTTACACCGAATTTGACTTAGAAAAATATTTCGATGTTCGTTCTTTATAGGCCTTTTTTTCGAAGTATTGGAAAAGTAGGCCTATTTTCCGATTCCCTCCGATAATTGAATCAGAAAGGCAATTTATTTATTCATGTGCTGCCCTTGTTTCTTATTTTGTTGTTATGATTAAAACTTCCTGCACGTTAAATTTATTCCTTAATTTTAAAATAAATTTGGACTATTTTATAATAACTTATTTAATTTTTAGTATTAAATTAAGTAATTAAGGAAATAACATAATATCTCGGTGAAAAAGTAATTTAATAAAAAGCTTTCTTTTTTCTCATTCTGGTGCTTTTATCTTTCGTAATCCTGTTTGGTGACAATCCGTTTCTATGTCTGAGGAAGGGAACTACAATATTCACTGCGTACACCACAGGAAGCCTCACATCTGCAAAGATCAAACTGGTGTACACGAACTAGCGTAAACGAATTATTGAATGATCCGAGCGTCCCTCTCAAGTGACTGCATTTGAATTCTGTTTTCGGTAACCTAGCTACAAAGGCGTGAAATTGTTCTCGGCTGCATCCGAAACTTTCCCCGACTGCATCCCCAGTCTCCTCTTTAGCTTTCTTTCGCAGCCGAATCAAAATCCTCATCATTACAGAGAGGTTAGAAGAAGAAAATGGGAAGAAAAATAAAGCCAATATTATGTCGTGATTGCTTTGGTTTTTTTTTTTTTTTAACGTAGCCTCCCTAAGCCTAGTTCATGCTTAATCAAGTCAATCTAAAGAAGACGTCAAAAGGAATGGAGTGTAAGACTATAATGTAAGAGATAACATATGTGTGACACTGCACGAAGGATACGATGAGGCCTCCTGAATTATGCAACAAAGCTCAAGTTCATACTTAAATATACATGGGGTGATAAATTCTCCATAATAACAGTGGAAGCTACGTGTATAGCAGAGATTCGTAATTTTGCGGTGACAGATTCATCTAGGCAAAGACATTGAAACACTCACTTCTCTTCAGTTTCTTCAAAATTCTATATTTCATCCCAATTAAGGGACTTCATCAGGATTAGAAGAAAATACAAATGAAAAAGAGAAAACCCTTCTCTTTCTCTTCAAATCATAATCGAAATGTTACATAGAAAAATTACAATAATCATAACATATAACATCCAATAATCAGTAATAAACATTATATTCTAAAAACAAAATAACAATTTTATCTCTGTTAACATAATGTATAGTAAATAAACTGAAAACAATTGACAATAAATGAATAGTAAATTAATTGTAATGAATAGATATGGGATTATTTTAAAATTAAGAAATCTTTAATCTTCTTATTATTTATTAAATCTTTCTTAAAAATACTTAAAGAAACAGCATTCACTTTAAGTGATTTATCCTTATTAAAGCATATACAGCTATTAATGAGACACGATTCTAATTTGAAGCATTTAATTTCATCTTTGACATTAAACACATTGTGTATTATCGGATCAGGACAGTGATTATTCCTCATGCAATGTCTTGCCCATTCTGGAATTTTGTCATTTCTGTTTTGATACGCCGTGGTATGTTCGTTGACACGTTCTCTTACCGTTCGGACTGTGCTTCCAATATATATTCCTCTGCAGTCTCTACATTGTAGTGCGTACACTACTCCCATTCTATCTAACTGTGAATTTTCTTTCCTAGTTCTCCTTTTCCTAAACAAAGTGTTGTCTTTATGAAATATCATATTAATCTCATTACATATACAAACGTCTTTGACATGTTTGTTTACCTTTAACCCTATTGGTAAATTTATACATTTAAAAAAATTCTTTTTATCTTTCCA
>JAFIDM010133085.1:0-12702 GCA_023159025.1 Thereuonema tuberculata
GCAATACATTATCTCATTTCCAGAATATAATGCGGCACAAAGAAGAGAAATTTAAATAATGGATATTAAAAATGCATGGTATCAACAAAAATTACACAGTGAACAGCCATTGCATGTACATTGTTAACATTATGATTAGTACATATTATTGTTATTTTATTTTGCGAGAAACGTGACAAAGCGGAACGATAGTTTTCCGCAAAATATCGTTGAAGAATTTTTAAACAGATAGATGAAAATTGAAGCATCAATTCATGTAAATCACATGTAATAAATACGCTATTAACATTATCAAATAACAATAAAAAAGGAGCATATAAAATATATTCAAAGGCCGCCATTTTGAATGTCCGCCATTACTGTAATAGAGGACTCATATCCAAAAATAAAATCTTTGTATGTGTGGTACCGGGTGATCAAGAAATAACAGGAGGTGTTCGCAGCCCTGTAGCATGTTATGTACTGGACAAAATAGAACAAAATTTGGCCACCATAAACATTAAAGTTTGCGATTTCGATTTGTCAAGAAAAAAAAATTAGTACCAAACAACGCCGATAGGGGACATTCTGGCGCTACAAGCGCATAATGTGTGAAAAACGAATACATAACTGCCAATGGAAACAGCAAATAACAACACACCAAATACCAATGAAAAACGTTTATTATAGCAACCTACAAATTTGGCTGAAGGTGACCACCAGCCTGATGTTTCACTAATTGCGTATGGTACACGAGGTTTTCGATGGTGGCTGGTAGCATATCGGCATTTATTCGTCTGACATGTAACGTTATTTGATCTTTTAAGGTAGGAATGTCAGGAACATGTCCTTGATACACAATGCTTTTCAGGTAGCCCCAAAACCAGAAATCGCAAGGATTCAGATCAGGGGACCTCGGAGGCAAATTCATGGGAAATGCGCGACTACTTACTCTAGCATCTGTGAAATATTGACGCAGGACATCCTTCACCCGACGTCCGATGTGCGGTGGCGCACCATCTTGTATGAAATTGATAGAATCGATACAATTTCTTTGCTGCAGTTGAGATATTACAAAGTTCTCGAGCGTAGCGGCATACCTGTCGGAATTGACGGAACAAGTCACTAGTCCATTTCCACCAACTTCTTCATAAAAGTACGGGCCGGTAATAAAAGAAACAGTGTACCCATACTAAATTGTGATTTTTGGGCGAATGTCAGTGGATCTCTTGACCAACGTGTGGATTTGTATCAGCCCAAATACGGCAGATGTGCGTGTTGATGTCACCGTGCACGTGGAAGTGAGCTTCATCGCTCTATAATATCCGCCACGGCCACTCGTCATCCACTTCCAATCGAGCTAAAAATCTCAAAGCAAACTCTAATCGGGTATTTCTGTCCCCTGGGAGCAATTCTTGTATGGGTGTTATCTTATACGAATAAAATTTCAGGATCTTACGCAATATCTTCTTCACCCTCGACAACGGGATATCTGTTTGTCATGATATTAAATGTGCACTGCTGGTACGCTGCTTATTAGCTATCGCCTGATCCTGAACGGCAACTTGTTCCTGCTTGATACGTTTACGTACTCGGCCTGGTTGCACACCAAGAGTTCCTGTTCTTTCAAAACTTTCAACCATTCTTCGTAAGTTAGTTATGGTCATAGATCCTCTACGTAACTGTTTTAACTGCCAATATTCACGAAGAGCAGCATTGGCATTTTCATCCTTGACCTGATAAAACAGCTTGACTAATGAGGCACGATCACGTAGTGACAACGCCATCGACGGGCGACTTCTTGCAGAATGACTAGTATTCCCGCAACCCGTCCTTTTATCCACGATATCGTGTCACAAAATACCCGTATAAGCAAATTTGCATGCTGCATTTTTCGACCGAAGCGCCAGAATTTCCCCTATCGGCGTTGTTTGGTACTAATTTTTTTTTCTTGACAAATCGAAACCGCATACTTTAATGGGTATGGTGGCCAAATTTTGTTCTATTTCGTCCAGTACATAACACGCTACAGGGCTTTGAACACCTCCTGTTATTTATTGTTCACCCGGTATATTTGCCCCACATTGAATACTTTTTTCGTTAAAGGCACAATTCTTACAATTATTTCACCTATCTGCAGTACTATCGTAGATGTTGTTTAATTCGTTTTCTTTACGTTTTAATAAGATTAGTAAAAAGGTTGAATTTCATTTGTAAAAGGGTGAATTTCATTTGCAAAAGGGTGAATTCGATTTGCACAAGGTTGAATTTCATTTGCAAAAGGACAAATTTAAAGTGTAAAAACTGTATCTCAGTCTAAATCTTAATTTGTCCAATCCCTATCTCCCTCATGGAATTAAAAGCTTTCCAAAAAAAACCTTTCCTGTTTAGATCTTCGCTGTCTCCTATTCTCGTAATAGAGGATATATCAGGGAGTTCAGGATGTCTCGGAGAAGAAGGCCCAGCAAATGGTCTTCTCCAGAATATTGATAAAACAAGGAAGACATTCATGTAATTCTTAAACATCTCCTCACGAAGTGTCAAGGAACGGAGCCGAGTTAATTTCGAAGAATCCCTCATAAAGGATTATGTTATCTACATTTCCAAATATTAATGAGTTTCTTTTAAGAATTTATCTCGTATTTCGAAATGAAATGTTGAAAATTACAGCAAAACAAGAATGTTACTAAAGCGTAACTCTGTAGAAATATAGGATTGAAACAAGCTACAGTTGGAATGCCATTTTCGAATATGTGCATGACAATATCAAAATACTTTTTGAAAGCTAGTTAGAATAAATTTTAAGCGTTCTTTGAAATTTGTATTATTGCGAATATGTGTTTTGAACTCTATACTTTTCAAAATTTATCTAACACTCGATTCTGGGAAAGAAATTCCATCTTCTATGTTACATAAGATTGACTGAAAATTTGGGACTATCCTTAGGAGAAAAGAAAAATAGGAAAATTTCCCGACCTTCTCTGGAATTGAACTTGGCTGCTCCTGCCCTCATTTGGATGACCCTTAATGCTAAAAAATTTCACTGATCTAATATGTATAAAGTTGAAAAACATTTCAAAAATTCTAAATCTAAGATCTGAGAACCACTGCACAAGCATTACATTGATTCCATAACATTTTTCAAACAAATTTGGAAGGACAGGATTTCTGATATGCATAAGAAATACGGAAGAATTTAGTAATGTGCAGGCAAAACGTACAGCAGCGACAGACTTAAAGAAAGGAAAAAGCATAATCTAGCTTCCTGATTTGCTGAATTATATGTTTCAAAGATAGAGGGAGTAAAGGCATCTCTCTTTAATATCTTTTAATTTAATTTAATAATTATCTTCTTTTATTATTATTATTACTACTACTACTACCACTACTACTACTACTACTACTACTAATAATAATAATCATAAGAAACCCTTTTAGCTACAAACATGGCAGGTCCCTGCAAGATAGATCTCGAATTCCTAAGCTACATTGTTATATAAAGATCCCTCTATATGTTACTGCTGTTGATGAAATTCTAAAGGAAGACATCGCAAATTCTTCGTCGCTGGAATAAGTAACAGGTCTGGTACATTGCAGCATCTACTCGATGACTAATACTATTAAACACCCCGAGAATAAAAAATGAATTAGCAAACTATAGAACTGTGACTAAACTCCAAGTTCCTGCATGGATAAAAAGAAGAGAAGATAACATTAATATCGCATGCTTTGACATTAGTTATCTTAAAAATAAATTTGCCTCTACAAAGAACTATAGTAAAAAAAGATCAGACGGGAGTAAGTCACATAATAATTAATAATTAAAGAAATGAGAATAAAGCGAAACGATGAGGACGTTGAGGAAAAACTACGTCTAATTCTAACTAAATCTTAAACAGCGAATTACAGCATTAGGAGCACGTATTACATATACAATGTTGCTAGTAAGCGAAGGCAGCAGCAGAAACTCTTCACAATTGATCAAAAGTTATTTTACGGTAAGAATTGTAACACGAAGATTAAGAACAAAAAAATCTACCAATTGAAACCGATTTAGTTAAATTATGGTCAAATATCTGATCTATTTCAAAAGAGTACAAAAAGAATGCTTATTGGCTACAACGAAAAGAAAAAGCAACTGGAAGCATTCAAGAACCATTAACATAACTTCTCTAGATTTACAATCAGTAATGAAAAGAATGCAAACTTGGAAAGCAGCAGGTACTAATGGAATTCACAAATTCGTTCGACATTCAAGGTTCAAAGCCGACTCCACCTTGTTTTCTGGAGTTGAGGTTTCCATTACCACATGGCGCCTCGAAATTTATTATCTGACTTTTACCACCTCATTGGTTATTTTCAATTTCATAATGTATTTACTCACCTACGTTTCTTGAATTCGTTACTTGAGCAGTAACAAGTCTGGATGAAACATGTCGGCTCTTTTAATGTGTTAAATGGTTTTAATGTAATTGTCAAAATGTGGAATTATGCTGGATCCAAAGAAATGGCCAACTGATGAAAAAAAAAAGAATAATCTATTTTTGGGAAAAAGTATTTCATCTTTCCAGTAGATTTCAACTTACTGAAAGAGAGATGGTTTAGAAATTATTTGAAGTCACCAGAAGATGTTCCTGAAAAACTTGCTAAGTAAAAAAAGGAGAATATTTATCATCCTTTTATCTTCAAGTGAATGTGAGGGAGGCTTTTCTCAAATTAACCTAATAGACCAGAGAGGTCAGCTGTATTAATTATACTTTTAAAAGCAGATTTTCATCAGGACCACCAGTGACATCTTTTCATCCTTCTAAATATTGCAGACATCGTTGATATAATGATGATATTCAGCTGTAGACATCCAAAATAAAACTCGTAATAAAGAAAAGGAAATTGAGAAATGTCAAAAATTTGGCAGATTTTTTTTATAAAAAGATTAGTATACAAAATTATTTTAGGGATATTTCTAACAGCAATTAGTTATATATTTTAATAGCTTTTTGAGATTCGTACTCTCTAAAAAGTGACTATCAGTATCTTTCTACGGTAAATTAACCGAGTTCCTTCTTTTTCTAGGAAAAAAGCCCTGAACATGACTAATTATAGATGTGGAATTATTATTAGCTCTATTATTATATATTATTATTATTAGCTCTAAAAATTCTTAATAGTCTTTGCACAGCCAAAATGCAGAAACAGACAAAAAAGAACTTTACAAATACAGTCATAAATTTAAGATGAATTCAACAATCGTTTTTAATTCGTTAACCCTAGATTTTAAAATAAAAGAATATAAAATTTTCCGTATAATATGATTTGTTTCTGAGAATTCTTTAGAAGGAATATTCTGCTAATATGTTTCTTACAACAAAATTCTTGGTAAGGTATTTCCAATTTTTTTAACAATTTTAGTTTATTTATTAATCAATTTTTGCAATTTGTATTTTTGTTTTAAATGTAATTGTGCCAACTTATAAATAACTCAACTAAAAAAAATAAATAACTAATATTTCAAAATTGACAAAGAAGCCATATAGGCTTCGAAAGCTTTCCTGTACAGTAATGAATTTTAATGTTTTTAATTATATCTACTTTTTAAACCAATTGTGTTTTCGGCATTAATCGTCTCTTTAATTATTTTTCTTTTAGTGTACACTTTTCAGTAATAATATAAAGTGTGCTGATCCGCCTCAAATAGTTGAAGAAAACACAATACTGGGAGGTTGTGTAAGAGTAACTTTTGGTAAGAAAAATTTATTTTTATAAAAAACTAACTTTCCATCCCTGCTTTGCCCGAATACATGTCGAGTTGCTTATATCAAGTAAAAAAAAAATCTCCATGAAATGATTAAAAAAAATGTCTTCCTAACTTTGCTGTTGTGTTTATTTACTGTTTAGCCCCAATTGATCGTAGAGTGATGACATCTATATTAAAATCTTTCTGTGTAAAAAATTCTAAATTAAAAAAAAAAAGAATCAGTATAGTAGTTTTGGAGAAATGTTATCATAAATATTCATAATGTTCGTAGTATTCGTTCCAATCATGAGCACGTGTTGATCATCGAGTCGCTTAGTTCTTTAGGAGGCCAATTTGCTTTGCGATTGTGGCTGGCAGATTGTGATTATTATTCCAGCAAGCGTAATTCTCATTCTAGACTACTCTTAGAGGTCGACTAGAGAATGTAGCCAAATTAACTTGAGATGGGAGAGCTATTGAGCCTGTAGCATAGTTTCTTCTTGGCTGAGATTTTTTTTGGTTTTTTGAAAATTATGGTCGACTTGTAGATATGTTGAACAAACTATACGGACTTGAAATAATATTTTACGTGTACTGTGGTTCATTAAGATCATTAGTTAAGCCTGATTAATTGTACTATAAAACTTTATACAAAAATTAATATACAAAATTACAACTAGGTTCACTATCGAGAGACAGTATTATCAAGTAAAAATTATAGCTTGAGTCGGAGTACTGATATACGAACTTAAACAGGAAGTGGTAATCTTAGGAACTCTCTTTCATTCTGGATATGGTGTTTGGACAGCTCTGGTGGTGAGAACAGGAAGCACACTGGAACGGTAACATAGTTGACTGAATCGAGACTGTGTTCGCGAAGTGGGCTGGATAATCAAGGAAAGCCCCATGAAGCTGTATACATAGAAATTAAAATAATTTCGATTAAAACATGAGAATAGAGTAAAATAAAAGTGAAATGAAAATAAAATAATAAGGATGAATAAGATAAAAATGGAATAATAAAAATAATAAATATTAAATAAAAAGGCAAGAAAAAAATAAAAAACGTAATGGTAAAATAAGGATAATAAAGTAAAAATTAAAATACTAAAATAATATAGTAAAAAAATAACTTTAGGGTTTATATATAGGTACTTCGCTCACGCTGTAATTTTTACTTGATAATACTGTCTTTCGATAGTGAAACTAGTCGAATTTTGTATATTAATTTTTGTATAAAGTTATTTAGTACAATTAATCAGATGCATGGCTTAACTAATGATCTCAATGAACTACAGTACACGAAAAACATTATTTCAAGTCTTCATTGCAGCCGCAATCCTAGAAATAATGGCGTTTATCCAATGTCAGCATCACCGAGCCAAAGTCAACAGCAACGAAAAATTGGCCGCCGCTAGAACAGTTGTGAATTTCAACACCCTATGTAGAAAAATGAACTTGCAACCAACGATGCTAACCATAAAGGATACTGGTATCCCCAATATTCAACCATTGTTAACCAAGCTGAAAAGGAAGATTATTATTTACAATTTTGAAAAGTAAAACAAACAGGGTATTTTTTTTATCTCATTTCTCTTTTCAGCCATTTTGACTATAGTGCCTAAGACTATAATGGATACAATACTCTGAATCACGAATAATGAATTAGGTATGACCGTTAGTTAATAGTATAGTTTCACTTACACTACAAATAGTGTTTAATTAACAAATCTGCGATTCATGAGGCGCAGTGGAAATCATGAGGTGCAGTGGAAATGATAAAGAGCAGTGGAAATCATAAAGCGAAGTGGAAAATGGACACTGGAGTCCATAACCTCTTGAAAAGTGAAGCAACCAGGATATTTTTTTTTATTAAAATACTCATAGTAGCTGACTTTCAATAACTATAATTATAAAACAGTTCCAGCAGATATGACTTCCTAATGGCTTTCACTTGTGTGAATATAAAGTTCACTGCAATAATCTAATGGCTTTCACCTGTATGCTTACATTATACTAAAGTTCACTTAATCCGTTAATGGCTTTCACCCGTGTGAATACTAAAGTTCACTTAAATAAATAATGGCTTTCAACCGTGTGAATAATTAATATCTTGATGAATGAAATTAGCTCAGTTCCTAAACTGCTAATAATTCCTTGAATCATTCTTGATTAATGCGTATGATGACGTTTCCTTTCCATTTACTAGAATCTTTAAACACAAAGTTCACTTGGTCACTTAGACTAAAGCTTTGCTAATCATAAGCTAGAATTAGGCTGGCTTCGACTAATTCTGCAATTAATTACTTTACTAATCACTATTAAATTATTCTGGCTTCGAATAATTTTCACTGTTCACACACTATAATATTTATCTAGTAATTTTCGTTTATAATGTAACGTTAACACGCTCGTCGTAACTCTTTCTCTTCCTTGACTAATTAACGTTCACTAAGTCCGTTTCTCCTTTTAGTCTTCCCATCCAAAATAAGGAAATAAATAATTTTCGTAACTTACAGGTTTGCGTCTGTCTAATTAAGATTCCTTCCTTAATATGTCCACTCATTAGCGTTCTCTTCGTTGTCGCTGAGTTCCTGATTCTGTCCACGAATCTCCAACGCAAATCCTGTAGTTTAATTTAATTGGAGCAACTTGTCTCGTTTAAACGAACCGCCTTGCTTGTGTCTTAGTCAAGCGGCTATTCTCAACACAACCGTTCTCGGCTGACGTTACAAGGTTAACCTATCGGCTCTTTCCATTATCACTTAAGGGTTCAGATAAATAATATGATTAAACCTTAATTATACTTCTCAATTGAATAACGCAAAACGTTGCGATTAATTTAACTCCAAATTAATTAATCACTTAATTAATACTTAAAATTAATTTTCATTTGAAGCCATTAAGCAATAATTTTAATACTCCAATTATATTTCGGGGGCGAAATATTTACTTTAAAATCACATCTACAAATTTGAATTGTTTACACTGGAGCATTAAATCCCTAACCCTCCAAATACGTATGCTTTCCAATGTATTAAGCCAATTACCACCCCTGATGAACCATGTACACGTTTTGGGATTTGCAGCAGTTGCATATCAAAGCCGCTATAATAGTATTGCCCGAACCCATCTAAAAAAACTGACCACCTTAAGTTTTAGGCGTTAACCCACATCTGAATTTCACATTAATACAGTAATTAATTTATCCGGAAAATTAATCTCGCCAGTAGCTCTACACACAATAGGCAAAGGCCTCAAGTTCAATATGCCTAGCTAACCTAATTGCCACCATTCACTCGCAAAATTGGAAACGGCTAAATCAAGGCAAATAGAGGGGGATCAGGCTAATATATTGCGAGCACAGATAGGCAATGTAATAGAGTTATAAAAATAAAATCAAAACCCCTACAATATCTCCACTCCAAATGTGTGAACTACCAAAATTGAAACTAATCAAAGACATTGTAATTGCTACTTCCGACAAAGGGAACAGTCCTATTATTTTAAATAACAATGACTAAGTAAACATGGTCAGTTATTTTCTACTCAATACGGAGGGGATTGTGATTTATTCCCAAACTGAAAAACAGGTCTTAAAACGCTAACAGAAAAATCGCACAAAATTTATTTAAAGAACATGTATCAGCACAATTCGCTAATAAGTTAAAAAATGCGGCGTTGGACATTCTGTTTTTATGGGGATTTTAAGGGGACCCAAAGTTACACAAACAACCCGTTGACAATGGGCTACATTCAATTCAATCCATAATTAATTGCACACAATCAGCTATAGAATTACTTTCGAAGCACATTTATCAAAAAATGAAAAATCTAAAGGTGGTTGCAATTTTTAGTGTAAAAAACAGCGCTCGGATTTGTGATAAAATTAAAACTTTGAAATTCCAAGAGGGATATGAATTTTTTTTCATGGATACAACAGCCTTGTTTACTTCCATAACTAAGGATTTAATTCTGGATGCTTTACAGCACATTGCATATAAGAATCTTCAACACTACATGCAACAAGATTTATTTAGGAATATAGTTCCACTAATAAATGCTTTGTGCGAAATACAGTTTTTCGTATTCCAAAATAAATATTATAGACAAAACAAGGGACTATTCATGGTACTCGCCGCTGCGGCCCTCTTAGCAGAGTGGACCATGTCTTACATCGAAGCTTTAATTATCCTCAACATCGGACAAGTTGAAATCCCATTATTTGTATGATACGTCGATGATCTCCTCTGTTATTCGGACTCTACCATTATCGACGGAATTAAAGACATTTTCAACCAAATATGCCAGGATGTATAATTTGAAGTCGAAAAACAAAGAGATAGTGCTATTCCTTTCCTTGACATGTTTTTGAAGCGCTCCAACGGACAATTTTCTACTTCCGTCAGCCGCAAGCCTACTTTTGCAAGAATTACCAGAATTTTAATTCAAATGTTCCCTTATCCATTAAAATTAACATTATAACCATGCTAAGTACAGAGAAGCTTTCGATTATCAAGTTCCTTAAATTTTTTCGATCAAGAGCTAACAAAGATCAGACAGATGTTAGTAGATAAAGAAAAAATAACTGATTTTATCTCTCGACATTTTAAAACACTATCAGGCATTATAACAACAACCTAACTACACCCAAGCAAGTGGTAACGCAAAGAATATTGTTACCTGGTGATTTTTTCCTTATTTGTTTCCCCCCCTGGAGGTGGACTCTTCCTAAACCCGGTGCCCAGTTTCTTCATCACCTCTGAGGATAGTTGACCATTCCAGAGCTGATGTCGAGGCCGGACTCCGAGATATAATGGGGGGTTCCACCTTTGAAAGACAGTTAGTACGTGGCTGACAGCCACCAGGGGATCTCCAGCCGGACAGAGAATTGCAGAGTTGATGTTTGGCCACAACTGGCCAAGGAGAGAGGTGACTTCCCCAGAGATAGGACGAGTAAAGTGTGTGCCTGGGCAGAGGCCCAAAGTGTTCATAGAAGTACGAAGAGACGTTTTGCGAAGACGTAAGAAGACGAGGCCACCTCCAACGCGAACGGCAAAACCGTTCTCCCCGCTTGGAAGCCTAGAAGCCCGGCGAGCGAAATACACGTCACCTGCAATAGGAGAGAGCTATCGCCGCTAAGTTCAGCGGGGAACGCCAGACCGCTCTACCCGCTAATCAACGCACAGAGCCGGCCAACGGAAGAGTCGTTGCCGGCAAACGGAGACCGAAAACTACCCCAAATCCGGAGACCGAGCGGGTTTCCCCCGAGGTCGAGGCGACCAAGGGACCGCCAGCTTCACCGAACATTCCCAGTATCGACGCCGAAGACGACTTGCTAAGCCAGTAAGCCCGCCCTTCCCGTCAACGAGTTTCCGAGGTACGTCAGACGCATGCAGTGAAGTCGACGTCGACCCCTCACCAGATCCCCACCCACCAGTTGCTAACGATTTTGGCGGATGGCAAAATCAGGCAGCAATATTTGTTTCGATTACATATCACCCATATGCATTCATGCAACTGAGTGAAATATGTAAACCGCATAACATTTGCATTACTTCCTCAGCTGGGTCCACTATCGTGGCGCACTTCAAAACTTACCAGAAGCATAATTCTTCCAATGTAGGATTGGTGTACGCACTTCGATGTTTGCATCATAACTGCCTCTACATAGTGGAGACCCGCAGAATGATAACTGATTGGGTAGAAGAGCATAGGAGGGCTTACACTACCAGAAATGAACTGTATCTCACTTACAGACACGCCAGCACCAACTCACACGGCATATACTTTTCAGCAGTGTTAATACTGGCAAGATCGCAGATGGACTTCCACAGAAAATATATGGAAACTTACTTTACTTTAACAACACCTGAGACCTTGTGTATAAGTACTCCGACTCACCCTGTAATTTTTACTTGATAATACTGTCTCTCGATAGTGAAACTAGTGGCAATTTTGTATATTAACTTTTAAATAAAATTTTTCAGCACAATTAATCAGGTTTATAGCTTAACTAATGATCTCAAACTACACGGAGTAAACAAAAAAGAAACTATTTTCTTTCCGGACCGATCTGCCCAGATGTCATGTAATTAAAAAGGCAGTTGTTAATTTGGATTGTATCGATGATATCTCCGTAACTATCAGACTTAGATAGATTGTGTAAATGACGTTTTTGTTACTTATAACATATGAAATTCAAAAAAATAAAAACGTAAAAATGCTTATTAGGAATTATTTCCAAAATTCATATGAATATATGGAACTAATGAAATTGAAGGATATAATTCTATAGTACATGGGTTCGATATCCCATCGGAACTCCTGGACTTTAACAGTATATCGCGTTCTACAAGCCACGTTTTTTTCTCTGTACAGCCTCACATTTTTATTCAGTGCCAAACACCTGTTATATTATCCTGATATTTTTACCTTACGTTACTCCCGAGATTACTAGAAATACACCAATGAAAGTTTCATCAAAATCGGTGAAAATGAGTTTGTAATGAACAAACAAAGAAACAAACAAATTCACGAACATTAACTCTTAATAATAGGAAAAATGATTTATTTTATTTTTTAAGTGCCATATTCTTTTAAGAAGAGACCACTAGCTCTAGTTCTTGGCTTAAGATTTATCTCCGCAATGAAAGAATCAATATTTTGGACTTTAGTTCAGTTTGTTTCTGTTTTTATTCCGTTTCTACATAAGTGTTTAACTTTTGGTGATGTGAGTCCTTCATTAGGTTTATCGTCAATTTCAGGCACTTAAAAATTCGATCTTTGTTTTGCAATTTAATGGCAAACTCGCCTGAAATAAATAAAAGAAAATGCAAGAAGGATCATTTTAAGCAAAATGTATTCTTAGAGACGCAATTAATCGATTGCAATTATTGTGAGACTCCAATTAACCAAAGCAACACATAGAGAACTTATGGGCAGACTTCTATTGCTATGTCAGTCACTTAGTCATTTATTGCAGCCCA
>JAFIDM010133086.1:0-12702 GCA_023159025.1 Thereuonema tuberculata
ATCATTTGCATATCATATTCTGCTTTACATTTCGTGCAAGTTTCACTTCATTTGCATGTTTCCTTCTCGGTGCTGCATTTTTCACAAACATGATTGTTATCAATTGGATCCTGAAATTTTGTAACATCAAAAATATTGGAAAATTAAAAATCCTAATAATAGAAAAAGTAATTAAAGAAAAAATAGTTTGGAACATATAAAAAATGAAGTAAGAGGAATTATTTTTTATATCATGTTCACATTGCTCTTTTTTTGTTTTTTTGTTTTTTTCCTTTTCTTAATGTAACATTTTTAAGCTTATGTGTACATACATAAATACATCACATGTATTTGAATATACCTAGTAGGAATGTAATGTAAAACGACTTGTAAAAAAATAAATAAATAAATAAATAATAAAAATAAACGTAATAGCAAGCACTGAAAGCGAAAAAATGTGTAAATTTTTAGATGTTATTATCAAGATGATAAAAAAAAATAAAAAAAATAACCTTACTATAAAATCTAACATTTTTCTGTCAACCCTAACCTCTGCAAAAAAAATTTCAAACCTTTGAAAACCCTTTTACTAAACCATTTCTAGGCCGCGCGGTTGTTGATGTCGATAAGACTCTGGCCTCTCACCTCTGAGTCCCGGGTTCGGTTCTTATGTGGGTTTCGTTGATGGTGGCGATTCGCGCTGGGCAGGTTTTCCCGAGGTTCTCCCGTTTCCCCTGCATTTCTCACACCATCCTTTCTCAGTCCTTCTTTCCGTGGGATAGTAGAAAAGATCTTTCAGGTCGACGTGCTCGGCAGTCGGGCCACCCTCTTTCAATTAATCTAATCTAATCTAATCTAAACCATTTCTATGTTACTGTAAACTTTCCATAGAAAAATGAAATAAATTATTTATAGAAGTTAATATCTTCCTGTAAATAATTTATTTTATCAAAAAACATGAAAGAGGAATTTTATTTATAAATTTCATAATATGACCCTATGGACTTTACGGCGGGAACTACCCTAGCTTTAGGGTAGGCCAAAGGATCCTACCATCTATGATGAGGTCTTGTTGTAGTGTTGTTCATGCTGCATCGGATGTGGTGCAAGATAATCACCAGTGTTCGGGGGTTAGGCAGATGCCTCCGTTCGAAAAATAGACTACAGTCTCCCGAAGGTGATGGTGAAGAAAGTGGCATCCCATTCAGTAGTATGGCTACCACAATGACCGTGCCACACCATCCAGCCTGAGCGGTATTTCGTGTGCCGGAGCAGGCGACCACCAAGACTGGGAAACCATGCCAGCGCATCCAATGGTCATCGCAGATAAACCAGAATCTCAAGCGCAACTTCTTCACCATTACACAGTTAGGGACTCATCTCATAGGATACAGACAGCCTCTACATCCCGCATTCACGTTAGGGCTTAGTGAATAACGGGTAGCGGATAAGCGATGTTCCGCAGAAGTTAACAATCTTGTTCCCCAATCCACACTTGCGTAAATTAGGAAGGAAGTCGCTGAATCCATCCAGAGGATATCACACCCCCATTCCACTGGAAGAAAATACCCCTATGGCAAACACAGAAACAATTTTACTCACTGTACACATGCCCCAACAACAGAACTACTGACAGAAGCCGCATGATCATTTCTACACTGCACTAGCACAATATACAGGCATAGACCCCAAACGCATGCAGCCACTCCCCAAAGTACAGACATCAAAACAACTCTCCACAGTCATATACCATCCTCACACACACACACACACATTATTCCACAACACCTTGACAATATGCAAGCATTAGAAGACATACACACAACACTGTACTGTGCGGCACAGGGAACCTTTCGGGCACTTGGGATCAAACAATACCACATACCTCCCACTGCACGGTGTCAAGAATGCATCCACCCCCTTGGAGAAGTCGCCTTGAGGGTCGCTTCAGCGACCTTAGAGATATATATCCAAGCTCACAGCAATACTGTGAGGGAAACAAAACAAAGAAGCTTATGTCTCAGATTAGGAAGATATTCAAGCACATAAACACTTGCCCTTCACACTCAAACCATCATACACAGATCCAGGCACATCTCATCATACTGAAACTAAAACTGAATGCACTTCCAAAAAGATTACAAAGATACAAACAGTGCACTCTGCGCAAACAACAGAACAACACTTTCCAATACAATGAGAAAAAATTCTACGGATCCCTTACATCGCCCTCTACTACACCCAACACAAACACTCCCACCAGGAAGGCATTGCATGAATACTGGTCGTTTCTGTGGTCCAACCCCATCCCCCACAATGACAAAGCACCATGAATAACAGAGGAACAACAACTCAATAAACACTGATTCTACTTGCCCTTCCATAATATTACTCTCGCAGACTTACAGACAGCACTAAAACATGCACAAACTGGAAGGTTCCTGGTGCATACAGCGTCCAGAACTTCTGGATCAAGAGGTTCACAGGAAGCTAACTCTTACACTCACTCACATAATCCAACACCCAGAACATGTGCCTTGTTTCCTCACGAAGGGTGTCACATACCTACAGAGCAAGAACACTGAAACAACGCATCCTGAAAACTACTACCGAATCACTTGCCTCCCCACACTCCTCATCTCCTTGCAGACAAAATATACACACACACACATCGAGACACATAACATTCTTTCCGAACAACAAAAGGGCTGTCAGAAGAATTCCCAGGGTTGTAAGGAGCAGATCCTTATTGCCTCGGTAATCCTGCGACAGGATAATCCTGCGTGCGAAGAATAGGAACTTACATATCCCATACATCGACTATATTTGACTCGGTCCCTCATTCCTCGCTCCTTCACCCTTTTCATCTCTACAAAATACACTCCAAGATCACAGCATTCTTAGATGCCACAATGAAGACTTGGAACACAACACTACACTTGCGAGCTCAAACACCTCCAACACTATAGTCCCCATTCCAATAAGGAGAGGTATTTTTTCAGGGAGACTCCTTGAGTCTCTTTGGTTCTGCCTCGCCTTGAATCCATTGAGCCACATGCTAGACAACACGAAACACGGTTATAGGCGTACCTCAGGCATTCTTGACACCATACAAAAGCACACACTTACTCTACATGGATGATATTAAACTGTACGCCACAACCAACACAGAACTTATCTACTACAAGTCACAACACAGTTCACCAAAGACATTGGAATGGAATCTGGAATCAACAAATGCTGCAAACTACATATAACACGCAGGAAGACTTCGAATTTGGAGGATTTTTGAACTGGACCGTGGGTTGGCCATCCTATCCATGGAAGAGGGAGAGACCTACAAGTACCTGGGCTTCCAGCAAGCGCGCATCACAGACATCGCAAACATCAAAACTGCACTCAAGAACACATACAGTGCTCGCGTTAACAACATCCTCAAAGCACAACTCAACGCCAAAAATAAAATTAATGCCATCACTTTTGTCGTCCCCACACTAGCAAACTTTTTCTGCTTAACCCCATGGAGAAACACCGAACTCGAAGCACTACAACTCACAACACGCACTGCATTTACGAAACACAACATGCAACAGCGCAAGTCCACGACGGAAAGGATAACCCTCCACTGCAAGCACTCATCAACCTTATCATTCAACACGAAAAACAAGTACACAGACTCAGAGAACACCTCCACCAGTGAGCACCACACTCCTCACTCCAATTAGCCATTGTCAAGACTGACACATACTTCACCCCCTGGACCTCGAAAACCCTTGACAACAATCATAATCCCCGACACCCACACTCAGCAGCTGCATGAATCATGGGCTCGTAATGAACTCCACGGCAGACATCGCCAATAACTCTGCCAGCCTCATGTCGACAGATGGAAGCGTCGAACAGATGGCTGACAAATGGTGAGCTATTCGGGGAGACCGATGGGTTCATGATCATGATACAGGACCAAGTCATCCCCACACGCAACTACAAGAAATAATCCTACATTGTGTGGCGCTTCTCAAACAGATCACCTCCACCGACACTATCAGGTAGCGTCGATCGTCCATCAAAAGCTAGCACACAAACACTCACTTATTAAGAACACGGTCCCGTACTGGGACCGCCCCATTCACCATAACAGACCTGACATCACACTTGTTGATAAGGTCAACAAACCATACCTATCTCATTGATATTGCAGTGCCTATCAGCAAGAACATGCAGAAAACTCACGCAGACAAGATCGTAACTACAACCTAGCACACGAGCTCCAGAAGCAGTGGAGACAAGACCGAGTACGTGTTGTACCCATCGTTCTGTCCGCCACTGGTCTGGTGCATCACAGATTGCACCACAGCCTCAGTACACTAGGACTTCACAAAAACACTCATGCACAACTCCAGAAGGCTGTATTGTTAACATAACACTCATAGTTCGGAAATTTATGGACACAATAACACATTCCCAACATCTCTAACCTTCCCTTGCACATTTTTTTACACTTGGCAACATGTGTTTTGGTCCTTGACCCGCCATGCTGTCTTGCTGTGGGCCAAGAATAGAAACATCTATATTATAATAATAATAATAATAATAATAATAATAATTATATAAAAGCGTTATTTTGTCTGTCATTGTCATAAAACTTTACGTTTTTCCAAATTTGTGACCAAACTATAAGAGATAGGTTGGTCATGCAAATGGATAAAATATAGCGGCAACTCTCCCGTATGAGTGCCAACGCGCAATACAACTCAGTTATGCGGAGAAGCCCACAACGAGCTGGGAAGTCGTGTATTCTCCGATCTCCATATTAATTTCCTAAATAAATAAAGATTGTTTTTTTTTAAATGCTATACATGCAAGATAGATTAGTCATGCAAATGGCTAAAATGTAGAGCTTTTTAAGACAAACAAAATGCTACAAAAATCTTTCGAAAAAAGTTTTTGGTTTCCAAGATATCGCCTTTTAAAGGGTCAAATTTTGACTTTTTCTCAATTTAAACGAAAAGTATAAAAGTTGGAAGAGAAAATTATATTGAGAAAATGTTGGTATTTCAAAGTTCTATCGAACGATATATCACTCATTCACAAACGTTTCGGCGTTTGCAAGATACATGCAAACAATGTGAAAATTTCATCATTTTTTTTATTTAAACAGCAAATTTCTATGGATTCTTTTAAATTGTGTTGTAAAATTAATTGAAATCAATTTAATTGTTTTATCCAATCGTTCGATAATTAATCAATCGTTTGAGAATTATTAATTATTAATTTCTTATATTTTTTAATTCACATACAGTTCGCCTAACTTATGAAGGCAGTTCTCTTAGGCGTTGGGACTGAGAACTTGAAAAAATAGGGGTGAAAGGGTATCAGGGTATTGTTGTGGAATTAAAAAAAAGGTCTTATGTGATCTTTTTTTTAGCATTTTGCATAATTCAGCTCTTTGGAAATATAGTTAGTTAAAGCCGATAATAACAAGGTCAAGCTCTGCAAAAACTGTTGTAATGTTTCCTCCCCACCCTTTTTACCTTATACCCTTTCATCCCTATGTTTTCAAGTTCTCAGTACAACTTCTGCGTTGGATTTTGATTTTTTCGATTATTTTCAATTTCAAATTGCATTCGAGTCAATTGAGTTAAATTTAAATATTACAATTTCATCGATATTGACTGAAAAATTAAATATAGAATTAAAATGCCACCAAGAAGAAATCGAAATAATCAGCAAAATGAAGTGCTATGAGATTCATGCCCGGTTGCACCAAAGTAGCGTTTAACTACGGTTTGCATGAACCGAGTTCTGCTTGAACCTCAAATTGAAGTTCAGCCTTGTTGCACCAAGCTACAACAGTCACAACTGAACCGACGTTCTGTGATCTGCGTTCATGGCGGCGGAAGTACGTCATGCGTTCAAAGCTGATTCCTGATTGGTTACAAGATTCGTCTTTCGTTGCGGGAAATCAACCCAATGGATTGTTTTCAATAGTTGTCCTATGTTTCAGCAGTCAACAATCTCATTACGAAAATGGAGTTCAGGAATTAAAAAACTGAATTCTGCCGAGTCCCTATTTACACGGAGACGAAAAAAAAAAATCCTTTTAATTGATATAATTGAATCATACATACATAATACATTTTAGAATGTAAAAAAAAATCGATGCGGAGTATTACTAATATATGTAATCGCGGAGTTTAGCGTCCCAAATTAAATAACAATAATAACCTACAAAAGTGTAATGACACACAGTCATAAAATGTGAAATTTCACCACATTTGGATGGGTGGATGGCTATACCCCCGACCGACAACGGGCCATCGTAAGCTCTGTTTTCGTGCCACCGCGTTCTGGAGTCCGCTATCGCCGGCCTGCTGCCGGACCTAACGCATCAGCGTCGGCGGCACAGACTGTACCAACAGCGGCAAACTTCGGTGCGCGATATCGGTGGGGAATGGGACGCCTATCCGTGCGGTCACCCACCCACCCAAGTGTGGTGAAATTTCACATTTTATGACTGTCATTTACTGTTATAGGTTTTTTATTGTTATTTAATTTGGGACAATAAACTCCACGATTACCCTAATATAATAATCGCGAAATAGTCTGCCTTTTGGATACAAATGATGCAACTCTGTTAACAACTGAAATTTCTCTTCACAGTCACTGTCCAACGAATCAAATAAATGTAAAGTTGTCATTTTTAAAAGTTATTTCTGATAGTTGAGAGAAAACATGCTTTGTCTCAATTCGCAAGCGAATATCAGCAAAGGCCGAACGCCGAACAGCGGTTTTGAACCGAGTTCAGCGCCTTGAACGGCCGAATTCGACAGTTCAACTTAACGACGCTTTTGAACCGACATTCTCATTAAACGTTGTTGGCGCAATGGGTTTAAGGATGATCTCCGTTCATCTAGCAGTTTGAACGTGGTTCAGCTCCTGAACTTCAATGGTGCAACCGGCCATAAGAAACACAGCTGCACGTAATGCAGTGAAACTTGCACGAAATGTAAAGCAGAATATGATATGCAAATGATTAACATTTGGAATGATTGCGCATGCCTATACTCAGCAGCGCCCTCTGAACTGTTGTGTAAGAGTGTATAAGCAGAGGACTGTTGTGGATCCAGACAAGTAGTTTTTCATCGTCAGTGAGCTGTACACATGCCTACCGGAGTCAGTATGCCTCGTCGACGTCAAAGGATGCCTTAAGCAAGCTATGGAGTTTGAACAAGGCCGAATGATCGGCCTGCTTGAAGGAGGATTTTCATACCGCGAAATTGCTGCTCCTACAGAGCATAATGGCACGATAGCGATGCGAGTATGGAAGCAGTGGACTGACGAGAACAAGACAAGTCGAAAATCCGGAAATAGACCACAAAATGCGACGACACCACGGGATGATAGACACCTCATCCGCATGGCAGTGACGGAGCGTTCAGCTTCTTCTCAAGTGTCAGCACAAGGTTGGAACACTGCAACAGGTCTGAGATTGTCTGGTTCCACGGTTCGACGGCGTCTGCTGCGTAGGACTGAGTGCATGCATTCCTTTGCTGAGTATTCCCTTGGACCTGAACCATCGACGCGTCAGGCTACAATGGACTCACGAACACATCCACTGGTGTGCAGTTTGGCAGCATGTCGTGCTTTCGGACGAGTCCCGCTTCAACTTGGATAAACCTATGAATTAGTATTAATGTAGATACATTATGAATTAGAACAGGGTTAATGCTTGCAGATTCTAGAAAAAGGGAGGCTTTTCAAATTTGTCGGTGTGCTTGTGTTAAAGTTGAAAGCACTGGATGGATCTTCTTGTAACTTGCCATACGTGTTTATGGACTAGATACGGTCTAACTTTTATATTTAAAATCTTTTTTGCCCTAGTGGGTTCTTGTCGAGAAGTTAATGCTTTCATTTTCTTATTATAAATGTGATTATTGCGAATGCAAAACGCGCAATTGTGGCGATTATTGTGGTTGTTGCTGATTAATGTGGTGTTGCGAATGCAAAAAGCGCAATTGTTGCGATCGTTGTGCTTTACATTGTGGGATACTTGTCCACAGATAGACGGACAAACCGGGATTATAAGGCTTCCTTTCAGAAGCCTAAAAATGAATGTAAGGTTTTCTTCATTTGTGTCGTTTTCATGGCTTTCAGAAACAAAGAAAAATAAGAAAGTAATTTTATGGAAAGTAGACTTAAGTTCTTTCAATAAGAATTGTTATTGAAATTCATCAAGAATTGATATTGCTCAATTCTTTCATTCAGAATTGTTTTGATGATAGCATAGTATTGAAAACTGTAGTACTGATACTAGTATGAAAAAAATCCCAAGGATGGAGATAAAATTCATGCCCTATGTTAATTAAACAGGAATTTTTTTTTCAATTTTTAGAAATGTAGGCCTATTTAATTATTAATAGGTTTTTAAAGCTGGTTTATCCCGGTAATATAATAATTCATATAAATTAAATTCACCAAAAAAAAATGAAATCGAAATTTTTCTTCGTTCCTTTCGTTTAATTTATCCCATTCGAATGAAAAATTATGTTTAATTACAGAGTAAGTGCTGAATTTTTAGGCTTATATGTGGGGGGCAAGGCTAATTAGGATTTCCCGGTCTCTGATCAGGTCAAAAACCCTGATGGAACTGATATTTAACTCTTGCGGTGAATTTCGGTGAAGTCCGGAGGGCCTAATTGGTCAAATCCACTTTCCTCACCTCCACGCGGGGCCCCCTGGGATCTTTTAAGATGCGAAAGAGAGAGTGGTGTGCGGAAAGCAACGGGAAGCTACCGCATTTACTTTTCCCAAGAAAAACTGTAAACATGGCATGATGAATCTTTCCTCGGCAAAAAATTCCGGACGTAAACTATCCCCCCATTTGGATGTCCGGGAGGGGGATACTGAGGAAGGTTACATTATGAAGCAATTCAATTGACAGAAGAAAAGAAGATTGAGGATTGGATCATGGAATGTGAGAACTCTTCTTCAAGCGGGGAAGTTGGAAAACTTGAAGGAAGAAATGAGAAGAAACAGAGTGGATGTGATGGGAATATCAGAAGTGAGGTGGAGAAATAGTGGTGAGTTGGTGAGTGATGAATTTAGAATGTTTTATTCAAATGGTGAATGTAAAGGGAGTCATGGTGTTGGTGTACTACTGGGACCATGTGTGAAAGATAAAGTGATATCAGTGCGTTACGTAGATGACCGGATGATAATGGTGAGACTACAAGGGAAAAAATTGGACTTAGTGCTAATGAAAGAAGACAAGAAAGTAGAAGAAAACTACGAGAAGATAGAAGAAATAGTTGAGAAAGAAAAGAAGGGTGCATGTGTAATCCTAATGGGCGACTGGAACGCAGTAGTAGGAGAAGGACAAGATGGAAAAACGGTTGGAAAATTTGGACTGAGAAAAAGAAATGACAGAGGAGAATCTTTGGTAAATTTCCGTAAACGGAATGAAATGATTGTTGGAAATACTTTATTCCAACAGCATAAAAGAAGACGATACACGTGGACATGCCCAAGGGATGACAGTAGATATCAGATAGACTATATACTCGTACAGGAAAGACATCGAAATTGCTTAAAAAATGCAAAGACTCTATCAGGAGCGGATATTAATTCAGATCATGTCCTACTGATAGGCGAAGTTGATATTCGTCTGAAAAAGATAAGAGGAAGGCAAGTGACGAAGAAGTTTGATATAGAAAAAAGAGGAAAATTTGAGGAACATTTTCAAAAGAAAGCCTCTAATTTAGAATCCGCACCTGAAAATAGTAATGAATACTGGACTCATCTAAAAAGATGTATACAGGAAACAGCAGAAGAAACAATAGGATACAGAGAAGGTAAGAGTAATAAGAAACCTTTGGTCACAGGGAAAATGTTGGAGAAGATGGAGGAAAGGAGAAAATGGAAAAACATCAACACAGAAGAAGGTAAAAGAAATTACAAGAAACTAAACAACGAACTGAGAAGAGTAACTGATAAGGCGAAGGAAGACTGGATCACACAGAAATGTGAAGAAGTAGAGGATCTAGAGAAAAAAGGAAGATATGATTTAATGTACCGCGAAGTAAAATGTTTGGATTTCACAAATAAGAATAAGAAGTCCATGTGGTTGATAGAAGACGAAATCGGCAATGAAATAACCGACAAACAAGGAATTTTGAACAGATGGAAGAAGTATGTAGAAGAATTATATGAGACAGGGAATCGTCCAGATTACTTAGCTATAGAAGATGAAACAGCTGTATCAGAAGACGAAAAAGGATATTGTATTCTAAGGGAAGAAGTTGAGCTAGCGATTAGGGAAATGAAGAATGGGAAAGCAACAGGAGCTGATGGAATACACATTGAGTTAGTTAAATGCTTGGGTGAAGACAAGAAGCAAATACTATCATTATGCAATGAAATATATGAGAAAGGTGAATGGCCTGATGATTTCATGGAAACAGTATTGCTGCCAATACCGAAGAAAAATAATGCAAAGAAGTGCAATGAGTTCAGGACTATCAGCCTTATATCGCACTCAGCGAAGATTCTTCTACGAATACTCAACAGACGTTTATATTCTAAGGTGGAAGGAGAGTTGGAAGAAGAGCAATTTGGTTTTAGGAAAGGAAAAGGTACGAGAGATGCAATTGGACTGCTGCGAACAATCGGCGAAAGATATCTAGAAAAAAAATAAACACGTATATGCAGTATTTGTGGACCTGGAAAAGGCTTTTGACAGAGTGGATTGGAATAAACTTATGGAAATCTTGAAGAAAATTGGTGTGGATTGGAAAGAGAGAAGGCTAATAACTAATCTTTATATGAAACAAAGAGTCAAAGTCAGGATAGGAGAAAAATTGTCAGAGGGAAGTGGAATAGGGAGAGGGGTGCGACAAGGATGCCCTCTATCACCTACGCTGTTCAACATCTACTTAGAGGAGTTAGTGAAGAATTGTTTTCAGAACATGGGAGGGGTGATAGTAGGAGGAAGAAGAATAAAGTGCATAAGATTTGCTGATGATATGGCATTGTTAGCAGAAGAGGAGATGATACTAAGGGATATGCTACTGCAGCTGAATGACAGCTGTGAACAATATGGAATGAAGATAAATGTAAACAAGACAAAGACTATGGTTATCGGAAGAAAGACAAAGAAGATAAACTTAAGTATTCGGAATGAGACATTGGAACAAGTGAACAACTTTAAATACTTAGGGTGTACTATAAGTGGTGATATGAACTGCTGCCAAGAAGTCAAGAGGAGGATAGCAATAGCAAAGGAAGCTTTTAATAGGAAAAGGAGCATCTTCTGCGGACCTCTGGAAAAAGAACTAAGGAAGAGACTAGTGAAGTGTTTTGTGTGGAGTGTGGCATTGTATGGGGCAGAAACATGGACATTACGACGCAGTGAAGAGAAACGACTAGAAGCATTTGAAATGTGGATATGGAGAAGAATGGAGCATGTGAAATGGACAGACAAAATAAGAAATGAAGCTGTGCTAGAAAGAGTGGGTGAAGAAAGAACAATGCTGAAACTGATCAGGAAGAGAAAAAGAAACTGGTTGGGTCACTGGCTGAGAAGAAACTCCCTAATGAAGGATGCACTGGAAGGAATGGTGAACGGTAAAAAAGTTCGAGGCAGAAGAAGATTTCAGATGATCGACAACATTAGGGTAAATGGATCTTATGTGGAGACGAAGAGGAAGGCAGAAAATAGGAAAGATTGGAGAATGCTGGGTTTGCAGTGAAGGACCTGCCCTTGGCAGAGAACTATGTATGTATGTATATGTGGGTGGCAGAGAAACTGAGCACCGCGACAGTTTGTGCTATCCTACGGAAATTAGGGCAGACGGAGAAAGAAGAGTGGGAGAAATGAAGGGATAATGGGAGAACCCCGAGATAACCTGCCCAGCGTGAGAAGCGAACCCTGGAACACAAGAGGTGAGAGGCCAATGTCTTAAGAGACAACGCGCGGCCAATTCTTCGGTCTACCCAGCTCCTAGAATTTTGAGCTTCAGGGAATTGTTGCTAATTTTGAAATTTATCAAGATATTCCGATCCATGAATCATATCAATGCTATGCCCATACCAGTGCGATGAAATCGTTGAATCCGTTTGCCCTAATTCATGATGGTATTCATTTTTTTAATTTTAATCTTAGGTTCGAAGTGTGTCCGGTAGCGTAGTGTTTAGGTGCTTGACTGCGGGTTGGAGGAATTTAACGGAGATTTTTTTCCACGCTAAATTCTTCTCCAAACGGGCCCTAGGTTGCACCCAGTCCATTTGGTATGGGCCCCGGGTTTCTTTCCCCGGGATACAGGCGGGCGAGCGTTAGGGTTACCACCCGATCTCATCTCAGTCCCGAAGTTAATGAAACGTTGAAAGCCTTAACTCCAGCACCCTTGTGCGCCACAGTGGGCCCCAATGGCCTAAACCTAACTAGAACTTAGGTTTAAAGGGGATTCTGGAGTTTGAGAGATGCTTAAAATGTCATTTACACGATCTGGACGAAATTAATTATCTAAGGAGCATAAAGAAAAAAACTACTGAGAAGGAAAACAGCATGCTAGACCAGCGGTTCTCAACTTTTGGGAGACTCACCCCCACGGGTCACACACAAAAAGTTCAGTACATTTAAAAACAATAAATACATACAGACTTTGAATGATTTGAAGATCCTCACTTTCCTAGGAAAAAAGGCTAAAACTTTTATGTAATTCA
>JAFIDM010133087.1:0-12702 GCA_023159025.1 Thereuonema tuberculata
AACGGCCCGTCCCAGTCTCTTCCCGGTGGCGAACTCAGGGTGCGAATCCTTTCCTCTCTTGTTATTTGCATTGTGCCTTCTTTTTTGCTATTTTCACAGTTTTTCAGAAGTCAACGAAAGTTAGCGGCCGTAAAAACTGCCTTGCTGTTCAACAACGCATGTAAGAAGTGGGACCAAGTTCCTCCAAGTTGATCTTTGAACAAGGTACGTCAAGGTAGGTTCTCCGCAAATTCAACGAGCACTTGCTCAATTAAGGAAAAAAGTTTTTTCCCATAGACTCTTATGGGAAACAAGAAAGTCCAATCACTATTTAATCATATCCAGCATTTATCGTCGAACTTGCAAGCCTTCATCCCCCAAGCCGAATTTGTGGATATCCTTTAAAAAGCTGCTGAAACATATTTTTCGACTTTCCAACGAATTTCGGAAGTACACATAAAAAAATTAACTGCATTAACTTTAAATAAAAAAATGGCCACCGACGACATGTTCCAGATATGTTTATTTGCATTTCTTTATACAATGTTGCTAAGTGAGAACTTTTTTTTTTATTTTTTATGGAATATAGAAGATATTAAAATTTAATATTAGCCCTTTTAATAAAATCTTACAATTAAGCATAAAATAAAATACATGGTCTTAAAAAATAGTTAATAGTGACGAAATTAGCCAACACACCAAAGTTTAAATTAATGAATTATAATTAACATTATAAAATATAAAAACATACATGCTTGTTCAGGAGCTTTCCAGCTGATTTTGCGGCGCTCATTTTGAACAAATTTACAAAAGGAGCGGTCCTACATATATATATATAATGGTAAAGTAATAATTGTTCCTAGATGCGTAAATAATTTAATAATTAATAATAATTTACTTTTCCAATATGTATATATATGTAGACCGTACATTTTGTAAAATTGTTGAAAATGAGCGCCGCAAAGGCAGCTCGAAAGCACCTGAACATGTATGTATGTTTTTATATTTTATAATTGTTAATTATATTTTGTTAATTTTACATTCGGTTTTTTGGCTAATAATTATTTCGTCACTATGAACTACTGAGCACACGTTAAAAAAATTTCTCCTTCAAATTAGTTTAAAATGAAGTTAACAATGTTTTTAATATGAAAGAAAATTCAATAAGAAAGGCAGTGGAACGTATACGACTATAAACTAAAAACATAAAAATGCATTAAAAATAAAGGAAAAGAATTCATGTGCTGGGCTCTGAAGGGAAAGCCTAAAGGAAAAGCGTCTAAAAGATATGTAAACACATTAGAATTTGAGACCAATGTTCAAACTGACATCTCAAGATCAGCCGGTTTCACGCTTATTAGGCGATCAACAATTGAGAGTAGTCAGGATGAACATTGCAGGTCTCATAACGGAGGTGACTTGGAAGTTCAATAAGAAAAGCTGTGGAACCTCCAGACTATAAACTAAAAACATAATTAAACATAAAAAAATTTCACAAAGAATATATGTCTCTGACATCATTTGTATCTGTCAGATTCAAGTTGTCTTGATTTGATTAATCAGATTGCTTTATTAACAGCGATTCCCTACCCCAGTGGTTCACAAATTTAGAAGTCTGAGGGCGAATAGTTTTATAAAAGTTCTGATGAAGGGCCGCAGCATCCCATCCTCCAACCCTTACTATGTCTTATTAATTAATGATTTGATATTTATTAATAATTATCATTATTAAAAATGCCAATGTATTTTGCATAAACAAAAAATTTTCAAATGCTGTGCTAGTTGTATTATATAGCAACATTCCAATACTAAAGTCTGAGACAGTTCCTATTGCAAGTTATGTTTGTATCAATGTAAAGGTTCACATTCTAAGTTTGACACTACTGGGCTCCCGGTTGTCCATCACTGCTCTATACCATTAGTTACTTTGAGATCTATCGGAAACGTTCCGAAAAACAAGCAATGTAAATTATATATATCTTTTTAACTAATTCAAATTCAAGCAATGTAAATTATATATATCTTTTTAACTAATTCAAATTTCAGATTAAAATTACTTGTAATGCTGTTAATGTTTATATGTTAAAACATTATGAATGTCCAACAACAGTGGTATCAATAAATGTCAGTGATTTAACAATTGACCCTTTGGTCAAAAAAAGTCAAAAGCTTTTAAAATTTCTTTGCGTTTTTTAGATATCTACTTAGATATCCATCATCTGAAGAATTCAACATAGATATCCTACTGAATGTAAGTTATCTTTTAGAAACTTTCAAAATATTCTTTCTTTCTTTCAATACACGAACTGTTTTCTTCGGTCAACTTTCTCTTGATTTTTCTCTCTTAAACAACGTATTTTCATTTTCTTTCTTAAATGTCGAACCAAGTTATTCTTATCGCTTTGATTCTATGTTCATTGGTGGTTCTTTTGACTGAACAAGATCGTGAACCACGAGACGGAGACTGAGAACCATTTAACGATCAAGGGGAGGATAATGACGCAGAAGAGGATGATAATTCCTCAAATGATCAACCCAGATACCGCAATCGTAACTGGTCACATTCTTGGCGTAGACATCATCGTCCTAGATATCCACAGAGAGAATCAAATGATTCCAGCCCTAATTCCGATGACTGATAGTTAGATGATATTCTTACGTTATTGGTGTTTTCTTAAATTGTATTTGTTTGAAATAAATGATCAAAGATTTTTAAAAAATAATAATTGTAGAACTCATAAATATTAAGTAACTTTATTGCAAAAGGCAATTTAAAATATAAATAAAAAATATCAAAAAAAATCAATTGCTGAAGTACTGTAAACCTACTTCCATTAAACTTCTTTTTTAAATCATGAAATGCATCTTCAAGCACTAGTTTCCCTAAGAATCATTCAAAGCTGTATAAATCTATAAACAAATCCTCAACGAACTCACTTAACGTAATTCTGCTAAACTAATACGGGTTTAATACCTAATTAAAAATAATAATCAACTATTACAGGTGTCCGGTCTTAAGTGTATTAATTCATTAGATAGTTCATTACTAGCTGATAAGGTTAAACTTCAGATTACGATTACGGAAGTTAGCCTATTTTTCGGAGTATCGACAAAATTGCCGTGTTGCCACTACTTTTCAAGATGGTCGACAAGATGAATCTCCGAGTGAAAATCAATTTGAAAATTATTGAATGAAATATTGAAAACTTTAATGATTTTTGCAGGTAAGCCTATTTAAAAATAATCTTGCACCATCTTTTACTAGAAAAACTAACCCTCATCTGGCTAACTGCGCTCTTGAGATAACAGTATGTAGAAGGGTCGCGATTCGCTCGTAGCACTCCTACCTATTAATAGCCGCCTAAAACGTAACCCTTCCAGGTGGCCATTGTGAAGGGTTTAAAAAGAAATCCACTTACTTTATATTTGTTCATACTTCATTAATAAATGCTGTGCACTTGACTAATTTAAAAATATTGTAATACAATAAAATACAGCGACTAGTTTGTTAGCCGTAAATCAGGCTATATTTTCAAGCTTACAATTACAATGAGACAAAGGTTACATTTATATATACAGTCGGATCTCTATTTAACGAAGTCGCTAAA
The DNA here is from genome assembly GCA_023159025.1 of Thereuonema tuberculata. NCBI lineage: Eukaryota > Metazoa > Arthropoda > Chilopoda > Scutigeromorpha > Scutigeridae > Thereuonema > Thereuonema tuberculata. The sequence goes on from JAFIDM010133087.1 coordinate 3,588, forward strand.
TCCCCCAAAAAAGTGCGTTATGTTGAAAATTCGTTAACTAGAGATTCGCCTTTTAAAATTACTTTAAACTATATAAAACAGATTTAAAATACATAAACAATAAATATTATTCAAGCAAAAGGAAAAGGCAACTCTTTTTGTTTATTCTTGTGCTGGGCTTAACAGACATATTTCAATAAATATTATTAAAAAAGTAATAATTTTAATCACAAAAAGCGTACAATACCATATGCGTACTTAAATTTTACTAATAAAGTTTTAATTTTGGCTCAGCTTTTTTTTTTTTGAAAAAGTGTTTTCGCTCATAGTATGTCTCGCATCTTTGCAATGCACCAAAAACCCCTTCAGGCATATTTTCTTCAAAATTGTAATGCGCGTCGGATTGTTTCAAATGATTTTAGCATTTCATCATACGAAAGTTTTTTGATTTCTGCATCATGATCGTTTCCATTTTCATCATCTTCATCTTCAACGCGATTCATAGCTGTATTATTTTTATTTTTCACATTGCCTAAAATATCCGATTCAGTTAGTGTTTCCGAGGTCTCAACTTCAAAATGAAGTGAAAGATAATCATCAATCAGCATAACATCGTTAATTTCTTCTTTTTCCCTCAGCTGTATCCTCGAAAAAGTTCGTTAAATAGAAAATGCACTTCGCTATTTAGAGGTTATTTTACGAAGAAATTAGCAAAATGTTCTTGGTTCCAAAGAAAAGTTCGCAGAATAGAGAAATTCGCAAAATAGAGGTTCGTTAAATAGAGGTCTGACTGTATATTGAATGACTTTGTTTTCTTCGTCTATACACGGGTTTTTTGATTTAAGTTAAAAGTTTAAAAATGCTGTCACTATAATGACTTTTTTAATTATTTCGGTTATCCTGTGTTATTGAATATTTATTTACATATTTATATTAATAGTGAAACCAGTTCATAAAGAAACTATTTTTATTGGAAAATATTTATGCAGCATCCTCGATTTCATGCAAGAAATTCTCAGTAGTTTTGCAAACATCATTAAACTTAGATCTTCACAAATATCACAAGTCACCTTTCCATTTCCATTAATTTTAATTTATTTACTTATGTTTCTTTTATTGAAGAAACATAACATTGTAGTAATCTTAACTGTAAGGAAGTTGTTGCCAAGTTGTTGAGTTAAAATTCCTGCAGAAAATAAATGTTAACAAGTTTCAATATTCATAGACGAAAATGTTTTTTGTATAAAAGGAAAAGGATTACAAAGCAATTTAAAGCTAAAAGCAATTCTATGCCTGAACGTACAAAAAAAGAATAAACAATGCGTAAAGTCATCTTTTACTCTTGTGAAGCACAAAGTGCAGGTAAAACCGTTATGCAACTGTACATATGCATAAGACGTCTTATAACAGGAAATAGTGGTTATATTAAACACTGAATTAACTGATCATAATTTCATTGAAAGCATTCTAACGTCGGTGAAACTTCGACCATGCATTAGTTTTCTTTAGCTTCTGAATTACTTCAAAAAGATATATATTCTTCTTGGTAATCACAAATGAACGAAATATTCCCAAAAAAATTATTCGAAATTACAAACTCGCAAGAAAGAACTAAATATATTGACTCCTGTAAAGGAAACCAATTGACTTTCGAGTCTCTGATCACCCAAATGGCGTTTCTTTTTTTTCGCCACCAGATGTCGCACCCGTGCTCTGCGCATGCCAATATATATTTTCCAATTACAGTAAAACCTCTCAAATCCGGCCGTCGGTAATCCGGCCTGGTCTTAAGTATTTTGTTTTTTTAATAAATAAATTCGTTTCCCTATTTTGTTTCCGTAACCGCGCATATTAATTATGAGTGAAAAAAGAAAGTAAAACTTTGTTACTATGGCAGAGAAGCTTAATGCGTTAAGCTTGGTGTCGGAAAAAGCACATTTGTATTGTTTTTAATAAACATTTGAGTACAAAACTATGAAAATGGGGTTAAATATTTTTAAATCTGGTATAATGTCATCACAAAAATTGAGCTATTGAGTTATTTTAAGAACAGTCTTGGTAGTCCGGCTTTTTTGTAATCCGGCCTACTGGCCGCCACTTTAGGCCGGATTTGAGTGGTTTTACTGTATTACAAAGAGAAACAGTCAGTCTATGAATAAAAACATTACGAATTATGGAATTTTTCATTTAGAAACCTAAAGACCTGACTGTGAATTGCAATAATCAAGTGCTTGAAAAATGGAAATCTTATTAAAAAAAAAAGTGATTTTTTTTTTTTATGTTGATATCTATTTTGCTACCAAATAAAACCCTTATAAATAAATAGATAGTCTACCTTTGGAATCAAAGATCTAATGAACTTCAACTAATTTTTGAAAGATATTTATTCCATGATCAAGAACAAAACCTCTTAGCTTCATCAATAATCCCCATGAAATCCACATCAACCCCTAAATTCTTTGACAAGAGACAGTAGTCGTTGTATGGCATCTTTGAAAAATGAGATCACCGAGGAAAATTCTAAAACTTCACTAAGCATAAAGACACATAAAAGTGGCAGATATTCTTATAGGCAAGTATTTATCCTCATTACTTGGAGAACTTGGCCTTCATTTCAATGAGGAATAAATATTAAATATGTTTTCAAAGCAGTTGTGATCACAATAAAAGTTGAAAGTTTCTCTGTTGACTTCAATAAAAGAAAATAAAAATAAATTAGATTACAAAACAAAAATACGAAATAACAATTATTTATTCAAATATTGCTGTCACATTTTTCGCTTCCGGTAAAGTGCGGAATCACTGTTGATGATGTGTTATTTATTGTTGCTGGACTTCTTTATATTCTTTTACTTTTCTTTTACTATTCTTTTTTGTTTTTTCAACCAAACTTATTAACTCCGTGAACTCCATCGAGTTAATAATTTACTCATTAACTGCCACTGAATATGTCTTCAGACACTATTTCAAATTAACATGTGTTAATTCACTGATATCAATAAAAAACTAATTGACCAAAGTTTTAATTATGAAACAGTTTTTTGTTTAATTCTTGCGAGAATTTCCTACGAAAATCACCGGAGTTGCTATCGTTTGAAACAATGGACTGTTCATTAATCTGATAGTAGCTTCTTATGTTTCTTCATTTACTCAAATGACACTGTTCACTTTCGAAGACAGGATGAACATTTGGATAAAATTAAAGTTACAATATTTCACAGTTTTTAAATCATCTCCTGATTTACTGGAATACTTGCTCATTATTCCGAATTTTTAGTAAAACTCGCGCAAAACATCCTACATTCTTTACCTTTACAAAAATAGTCTGGAGTTGATAAACAATTTGTAAAGTGAACGATTGAATTATGTGGATCTGAAGTAAAAGAAAAAAATATTATATGAATTATTATTAAAATAGTGCTTGAACATTATATTGTATTGTTAATTAGAGGTGAAGAAATTTAAAAAAGAGAAATCTTTGGTTGTTTACAAATAATGACGTCATTCATGAATGTAGTAAAAGTGACATGCGCAGTGACGTGATATGCGTATTCGAAAAAGATGGCAGTGAGCGGTGTGACTGGCCATGTGTCTCTGCCGATAAGTTTTTCAACAAACTAAGGATGACTGAAGCGAATGTACATCTTGCCAGTCCATGAGTATTAGTGTGCATCATGGAAGAAGGCTACAAAGAACGTCAATTCATCATTGAAGCTAAATTCGACAAATGGATGCCGATTCTCCAATGGAGCGAAATTCGAATAGGGTAAACCGCCATTACGGAAATTCGAAAATCATCAAGAACTTGTAAGTAGATTTTCTTTATTATCCCCGTGAAAGAAGAATCAATGATCAGAGCGGTCATTCCATAATTAAAGAACGTTACTATTAAAGAGGAAAAGATTATTTTTCTGAAAGCTGAACTGAGAAACTAATTGTTCTTTGATATGACGAAATTCGACGAAGTGATGGAGGGATAAATATTTATTAATCTCATGACAACAGTGTGATTAACTTTAACTAAATATAAATCGAATCATCAAGATAAACAGTTATTGATATTTGATTTAGTGACTCAGAATTAAACTATTCATCTATTTGTGAAAAGTATTGAATTTCTTAAGTGAAGTTCCATATTACTAAAGTGACTATTATAACTAATGAAATATCATTGAGACTTAGTGCATCGATGAAATATCAAGTTTGAATTATAATTAACTTTATTATTAAGAAGTTGTTTATTGATTATTCATCAATAAATATGTATAGATCATAAGGTGAAATTAACCATGGATTATCACATACGGTGTCATATAACCATTGCTATGGAACTGTTAATTATGGATTGAACTATTAACCTATAGACATATTAAATCATTATGAATACTAGAAGTATTATTGAGTAATGAAATGAAGATTAATAATAGTGTTATTAGTTAGAGTATTTTGAAGTAAATTCATTTTTCAATAAATTGTTGAATGTCCTTAAATATGTCTGTGTGTGTGTTCGTTAGATTGGAATAACCCATACAAACTCTGCTACATATTATTCATTTTAATAGGGAATGTAAAACCGAACAAAGGTGTTACATGATTTCCCAAATAAATTAATTTTTATCATTTAAAATTAATCTTACTAATCTCTCTCGAAAAAAATCGTTTTTCAGTCAGCTTTCATTTTACTACCCAGCCAACAATTGTCTTCCCTTTGATCACGAATCCAATTAGTTTATACCAGGGGTTCTCAACTTAAGGAAGTCTATCGGGCAACATTTTTATAAAAGTTCTGATGAAGGGCTACAAATTCCCAACCTTTAGACAAATTAATGATTTCGTAATGCCATTTACAATAACAATAATAATTAATAATAAATATAATTTTTATAAACTTCCAATTATTAAATAATATGTTAGTTGTGTTTCATACCAACATTCCACTTCTAAAGTCTGAGACAGTTGCTATTGCAAATTATGAGATTTTTCAACATATCTGTTTGTATCAATGTAAAGACTCAAATTTAATTTTAAGTTCAGCAGGGCAAGGGTTATGGACCACTGGTCCATCCTGATGAGGTAATCAAGAGCTCGCATAATCCAAATAATTATTCTTGGAACGAGGTCTATCTTCACTGTTTATTTATTTTACTTAAAATTACAATAATAAATCATATTTTTGGATCACATTTCCTATTATGATTCTTTTTTATTATTACTATTACAATATTATATCAATACAGGAATAAAGAAAACCATGTTCATCTCTGCATAGTAATTGGAACCACCATCGTTTCAGACACTTTTTTCAATTTCGAAGCTAATTTATGCTTATTACAGTTGATCCTCGATTAACAGAAGTGGTCGGGACCGGACCTCCGTCGGTAAATCGAAAATTCCGGATAAAAGAGAGAGCATAAAAATGGCCTTCAGAAGACCCCCCAAAAAATTTAACACTGGATTTTAAACATGTACACATGTACAAAATAATTAAATGTGCTGTTTTTAATTATATATTTCGATTAACTCATCTTCATCACATTCGCTGTTATCGTCATCGCTATTGCGTTTTCGTTTAGTGGGCTCCATGACATTAATGAATGTTCGACATTTCGGTAAAGTCAACGCCTCTGAGTCTAACAGAAAGTAGCCAATAGAGTTTTCTTTAAAATAAAAGAAATTTAAGATGCCTGATTAGATCAAGTAATAGGTAAAAACGACGACACACAGCTAAAGAAAGGAATTCACACCCTGAGGTCACCGGAAAGAGACTGGGACGGACCGTTTATTTTCCAACAACTTTCCAACGAATTTCGGAAGTACACCTAAAAAAATTAACTGCATTAAGTTTAAAAAATGACCACTAATATTCCAGCCATGTTTATTTGCATTTCTTTATACAATGTTGCTAAGTAAGAACTTTTTTTTAAATTTTTATTGAATATAGATGAAATTAAAATTTAATGTTAGCCCTTTTAATAAAATCTTTTAACTAACCATAACATAAAATTCAAGATTTACAAAATTAGTTCATAGTGACGAAATTAGCCAACACACCAACGTTCAAATTAACTAAATGTAACTAACAATATAAAATATAAAAACATAAATACATGTTCCGGAGCTTTCAAGCTGCCTTTGCGGCGCTCATTTTGAATAATTTTACAAAAGGTATGGTCCTACATATATACATAGTGACAAAGTAATAATTGTTCATAGATGGAAAATAATTGAATTATTAATAATAATTTACTTTCCAATATGTATATATTTAGACCGTACCTTTTGTTAAATTGTTGAAAATGAGCGCTGCAAAGGAAGCTCGAAAGCTCCTGAACATGTATGTATGTTTTTATATTTTGTATTGTTAATTGTATTTTGTTAATTTTAAATTTGGTGTGTTGGCTATCGTCACTATCAATTACTAAGCACACGTTAAAATGAAATTAATAATTTTTTAAATCTGAAAGAAAATTCAATAAGACAAGCAATGGAGTCTCCATGACTATAAACTAAAGATATAAAAACACATTAAAAATAAAGGAACAGAAATTCATGTGATGGGCTCTGCTAGCCTCAAAGAAATTCTTATGCGCATCAAAATAAAGGAAAAGGGCATAAAAGATATGTAAAAACTTTAAAATCTGAGACCAATGTTCAAACTGACATCTCAAGCCTGTTTCACGCTTATTAGGCGATCATCAATTGAGAGTAGTCAGAATGAACATTGCAGGTCTCATAACGGAGGTGACTTGGAAGTTCAATAAGAAAAGTAGTGGAACCTCCATGACTATAAACTAAAAACATAAAAACATAAAAAATTTCACAAAGAAAATATGTCTCTGACATCAATTGTATCTGTCAGATTCAAGTTGATTAATCAGATTGTTTTATTAACAGCGATTCCCTATACCAGTGGTTCACAAATTTAGAAGTCTGAGGGCGAATAGTTTTATAAAAGTTCTAATGAAGGACCACAGCGTCCTATCCTCCAACCCTTACTATGTCTTACTAATTAATGATTTGATATTTATTATTAATTATCATTATTATAAAAAGCAATGTAATTTACATAAACGAAGAATTATCAAATGATGTGCTAGTTGTTTTATATACCATTATTCCAATACTAAAGTCTGAGACAGTTGCTATTGCAAGTTATGACATTTTTCACTGTTGGTATCTGTTTGTATCAATGTAAAGGCTCACATTTTAAGTTTGACACTATGGGGCCCCGGGTTTTGCATCACTGCTCTATACCATTAGTTACTTTGAGATCTATCGGAAACGTTGCGAAGAACAAGCAATGTAAATTATGTATATCTTTTTAACTAATTCAAATTTTACATTAAAATTACTTGTAATGCTGTTAACGTTTATCTGTTAAAACATTATGACTGTCCAACAACATTGGTATCAATAAATGTCAGTGATTTAACAATTGACCCTTTGGTGAAAAAAAGTCGAAAGTATCTAAGATTCCTTTACGTTTATTAGATATCTACTTAGACAGAGATCCATCATCTGATGAATTCAATATAGATATCATACTGAATATGAACCCAGGACCATACACACCAATACCAAAACAGAATAAACTTTATAAACATAATTAGAGTAACATGATTCGAAGAAATTACATCTACATCGTCAGACAGGAAATACAAGCAAAATAGGCCTTTTAACGGACCTTAGAATACAAATTACATCGTATTTCACAATCAGGTTACATAATAAACCTCGCTGACATCTTGTTTCAAAGTTAAAAGAAAATTGCATTTTCTCAACAATAGATCATGTGATTTACAAATCCTAATCCAAGACATTTTTAATAGAAACTTCATTATTAGAACAACTTTTAGTATTAATAATGACGGATTCAAGAATTTCCGTAAATAATCATCCTTCTTAAAAAGTCATTGAATTTGAAGCTCGTGCATCTGTTTAAAATTTAAAATACATTTATTAAAAATAAAAACTATTTACATTTAAAAAACAACCATTGTACCGGTTTCAGAAGAAGGCTCCTCTTGGGCCGAAACCGGTACAATGGTTGTTTTTTTAAATGTAAATAGTTTTTCTTTTTAATAAATGTATTTTAAATTTTAAACTGATGCACGAGCTTCTAATTCGATGACTTTTTAAAATATTCAGTGCATGTAATAAATATAACACAATATTACAATCATCCTTCTGTTGGCCATAATTGGTTTACCCTTCATTATTACATGTCCGGTATCCCTGAGATGTAAAGCAGTTAGGTATGTATAATCCCCTTTTTCTAACAGCTCTGGAATGCTCCCTCATACGGATATCCCTTTTACGCATCGTCTCTCCTCTGTATCTACATCCAACACCCCCATTTTGACAATTAATACCATAAATGGTATGGAATTTATCCAAATTATCAATATGTCTCTTATTAAAATTGATTATACGGTTGATTGAGTTGGTTGCTTTCTACGCCAAGTTAATATCAAACTTGCCTAGTGTAGGGGCTAACCAATTGGTAATATCATTATCAAACGGAAGAGAAACATACTTAGAATTTCGTTTGTTAACATTCACAATCTTCCTGTGCCGATGAAGAACCACGAAGGACCTTATTAATTATATTATGAACAAAAGTGAGTGGATAATTATTAGCCATATAAATATAACGGATATTATCAAGCTCTTGAATCAAAAGTATACCTTCAGTACATACACTATCGGCTCTACTGATCGTCCAACGGAGCGAATATAATACTGAATATAACTTATCTTTAAGAAATTTCAAAAGTAATGTTTCTAGAACTTTTATCCCGAGTTACCTTCAGTATACGAAACTGTTTTCTTAATTCTTCGGTCAACTTTCTCATAATTTTTCTCTTCTTCAACAACGTATTTTCATTTTCTTTCTAAAATGTCGAAGAAAGTTAATCTTATCGCTCTGATTCTGTGTTCATTGATGGTTCTTTTGACTGCACAACATCGTGAACCATTTAACGATCAAGCGGAGGATAATGACGCAGAAGAGGATAATGATAATTCCTCAGATGATCAACCCAGATACCGTAATCATAACTAGTCACACTCTTGGCGTCGACATCATTGTCCTAGATATCCACAGAAAGAATCAAATGATTCCAGCCCTAATTCC
>JAFIDM010133088.1:0-12701 GCA_023159025.1 Thereuonema tuberculata
CTCATAAGCTGCTAACACATTTTCTGATCCAAAAAGCGTCATTTAATTGTAATTTAAACCCATTAGTCTTTTTTTCTCCCAAGAGTTTAACATTCTTCCGGTCACAGGTGTGCATGGTTTGTCCAATAGATGCTCTACCAAACCTGATTTGATGTCGTGGTGATATTTAAACGCTGTTTTGTGCTAATAAGGGTCTTAATAATTTTTTGGAGCACATTAATATTATTTCTTGGCAACTGCACCGTAATTGATAGACCCTACCAGTTTCGTTTAATTTGGGGATGTGATCATTATTCGATTGACATATTTGTTGTATGGTGTTTCAAGTACGAAAAATTACTTTAAATATTACATATTTTTAACCAGTTCATTCCGATTTTGTTAAGGGATTGGGCGTAAAACAGTAATAATATCTTTTTACCGACCCCTAGGTTAAAGCTTGCCTGTAAAACTTAAGGGTTCGCTCTTGCTTTTATGCTTGCTGGATGTCACACTCAGTAGGGCAAAACTGTTAGAGATATTAGAATGAAACCTTCACATTGTGTTCAGCATCAAAAGTAGATGACCACCGTCCAAAAATTCAGACCTCTAGGACCACTCTCGACCGGATGCGTGGGTCAAATGTCGGTGCTTTAATACGTTTTTCTTTTATCATATCTCAGCAACCGTTTGTCTGGCAAAAACATGACCACCATAAGTATGTTCATAAGGGTCGATATTGGGGGACCTCTATCACGTTTTCCTCTTTATCGGAAGCGACCACTTTTGACCCCCCAATTTTTCGGTTGGCTGTAAGCGTCTATTAGGTTCATTGTAAACCTGGGTAGGCTCAGTCTACTTTTGTTTATAAAATTGTGCACGTTATGGGACCGCTTTGCTTTTGAAACTGTCTAAAAGCATTTATTATTTTGTTTTGTTTATATTTAAAATCTTTTACCTTTGTTGCTGTTGTTTATTGTCCGTTTAATGTTGCTTTTGAAATTGAAGGCAACCAGTTGAGTTCTCCCTCAATGATCCCAAGGAGACTTTCACTGTCCTCGCCAGTCTCTTCCAGGTCTAGCAGTGTGCTCACTATGGCTCGGGCAGAAGACCACGAAAACAACCTATCTGAGAAACTAACAACGAAAGTTGTTAGATATGCGCAAGACCTAATGTAATTAATAGACATCTCCTGAAGGAAGCCCCAGGCACCGGACCGAAACTAAGTAGTATCCTGTTCCACATCTCCTTCAGAACCGAACTCTAAGAAAATGAACTTCAAAGAACCAACTGGCGTTTACTAATGATATAAGAAATAAATGTTTTTATAGCTGCTCAGAAAATTAAATTTATTTCAGTATAAATATTTTAATAATTATTTATTTCAGTATAAATATTTTAATAATTATTTATTTCATCAAATGTTTTATTTATTTCAATATAAACATCATTTTAATCATTTAATTGCATACATTTATTATACTGAAAACGTATTTCCAATCCGACAATGCCTAGTGGTCTAAGCAGCGGCCTTCCACGAGGCTGAAGTGTCTGAATCTGGGTTCAAATCTCGACGCCAGCATGGATGTTTCTTTCATTTCCTTTTCTGAGTTTGTCAGCTTCTTCTTCACTGTCCCTTTCTATTTGAAGCAATTCCATAATGGATTTTTTGGGAAGGCCAGGAAAAAATCCCTCAAAAGGACAATAGGTGTTAAATGTTTCTCCCAACCCACCTGATCAGTGTTGGGTTTATGAATTAAGTGGTTTTGATTTAAATAAAGAAACTAATTCATACGCAGATGATGAAGCAAATTAAATGAAATCGTAAGGACAATTTGGGTCATGGTTAAATTTACTTTCAGTGCCAAGACTAAAACTGTCTTTCTAATGGTATGAGGAAGAAACTGGGTTTCCCCGAGTCTTACCGCGAGTTTTCTCTTGAATCATTATTTGCTTGTTATTCATCAGGAAATAATTAACAACTTCTCGATACTGCTGATAAACAAAAGAAAATAACGGGAAATAAGCAAAGATATAAACACATTAAAATCGAAACACATTCTAATTCGGATGCGCCAAAATGTACAGTACTGAAACTCGCGTATCTCGAACACGTGGTTGCGTTTGTCGACGGGGTATAGCTCCAGCCGCACGTGTTTGTAGTTGTGAAATGAAGTTCTATTGTGCAGTTGTTGTTGGAAATGGGTCTCTCGAAGGAGGAAAAAGTATTCGTAGATGAGCATTATTTCCTCTTCAACGGAAGCGGTCGTGAAGGAGGACCGGGTTTGAAAAAGGTGGCAGAACAATAGGAGTTTAATAAGACGGCACCAAGTAACACAGTTACGCTGTCTAATGTTACGAAATTTCGCCGTTCTGGTAGTGTACTGTATCAGCGGAAGGGGAAGTCTGGTCGACCAGTAACTGTTTGGACAAATGAGAATCACGTACGTGTTTTCCAACAGGTGCTGCATTCGCCCCGACGAAGTCTACGACGAACGGCCTTGAAACTGAACGTTAGCGGTACGTTCGTTCGCCGATTGTTTAAGAACGTAGATGGATTTCCATACCGGATACAGATTTGGACAACACTTGACAAAGCAAGATATGCAAGCCAGGATTGTATATTGTGGAACATTTTTGGCCTTGGTGTACGAGGATCCAGATTTCTTGAATAACGTGTGGCTCTCAGAGGAAAGTCACATTCACTTGAACGGCTGCATCAATCGTCAGACAACTCACTTCCTTGGTTTTGAGCGGCCAAATGTTATCGTCCAGAAACCGCTACATACTGCACGTGTGACGATATGGTGTGCCATCTCAGCACACGGTTTATTAGGCCCCTGTTTCGTTGAAGATGAGGAAGGCAATGCTCTAACCGTCACCCAAGAACGCTACAGGGGTTTAGTGATCGAGCCATTTCTTCAGGATTTGAGAAGGTTCTATCGTGCAAGGAACATTAAGATGAATAGACAGGACGGGGCGATGAATAAACAAGACGTGGTATCAACAGGACGGGTCGGCCAGCCATACCGCTCGAGGATCTCTAGCCATGCTGTAGGAAAACTTCACGTGGTACTGACTAACGACATACGAATATCATTTGTATTTCGATGTCGGATGTAGCAATGAGGTTTCTTGCTGTGTACAACTGATTAAGGAATTATGCCTTGAACAAGTATATATGAATTTAGGTAAATCATGTAAAATGCTGTCTTCTAAAATGAGAGTACGGTAACTGGAGTAACATTCATGCACATATATCTAAAGTAGATGATTCCATGGGATTGCAGTGGCTTCTGTCATGTGGTTGTAATGTGGGTAATGGAGACCATATTACTTGTTTCACCATATAGTTCCAAAATTCAATTTTGGCATCTTGGGGTTCTAATTTGTAGGGATCTTAAATATTTCAAACTTATAAACAAGATTCCTCCGAACAAGGAATATCGTGTATCGGTTCATTTATTACTTGGAGTCTACTTGTGTCATCATCTCTCTTTTCTTTTTCCTGGAAGTCAATACTGTCTTATGTACAAAAAAGAAGCGAGATAATGTAATATTAGGAGAAATACACATCCCATTATTTCCAATAATCCTCTTTCAAACTTTAGAACTTTGTGAACTTTGGGAACCGGTAAAGTATGTAAGAAAAATGGTAATAGGACAAAATAAAAAGGGCATAATGGGAATAGGACAAATTTAACGTCCGTAATAATTCAAAAAAAGAGAGAAAAAAAACCACAACCGGACAACAAATATGCCTTCGCACATTGAGCCAACATCAACGGGAATTCTGAACAGATGTTTCATCCTCATTAGGAATCATCAGCAGAATTTACCCTTTGATGTTTGGCTCAAAGAACGTAAAAATAGTTGCGATTTAAAGAAAACTGAAATCAGATGCTATTTAACTGAGCTAGGGTAAATATATGTTAAGCGATACAAATGGCCGCCATTTTGAAAGTGGCACCCAGACATTTCGATATTTATACATAGAAACAAGAGAAAAAAGGTGCTACTCTTCCCGTAGTAGCATACCACTTGCGGATGGTCCCTGACTACGTAGCCAATCGCATTACCGCAATTGGTCTCATCTTTTATATTGTAAATTGTTATGTTTTTGTAACATTTTGATTGGTTAAAGTTTCAGTATGTAGGTATGATGTAAGATAGTTGCACATAGTTTGATTACCTGTAAAATTTTATCTTGTTTGGAGTTTGTTAAAACATCTTATAACCAATTCTGAGGAGGGAACAGAAGGTTCATCAAATATGTAATCTGATGATATTTGCCGTGTTGTTATTAAAAGGAAGAAGGTTTTGGAAGAATTATGTGTTTTATTAATTATGTGTATTAAAGAAATAGAAGTTTATTCTCATCTTTTATACGTTATCTATTCTATTAATTTAAGAATATAGAGAAATTTTTCTAGATATGACAAATCACGTGATATCTAATGAGTAATGATTACAGGCTTTCAGTCATTAGTGTCATGTTCATCAAAGAGAATAACATTCCAGAAATTTTTTGGTGTCAGTGCTAAAGATAGTTCAATATCATTATACCACTCATTCAGATGATTCTTTATCCCTGCATTGTTATTTGTTTGGCTTTGTTCAATCATTATATCACATAGGCTTAACTCAGAACTGTGAACATTGCATAATTTTAAATAATCACCGCTGCCTGACTTACATATCTTTGCAGATTGCCATTCAGTAACTTTCGGTCAACTCCAAATAATATCGTTGCGTACATCTTCTTTTGATTAAGAAATTAAACGACATTTGATGATAAATTAGGCTTTTCGAAAATGAGTTTTGAGATTTTACGAATTCTTTTGACAGTATTCCAAATTTCATCTAGCCAGTTCAACATTTTGATGTTTTACTAAATCAATGAAGTATGTTTATATATTTAAAAAAAAAATGTTTATGGGAAAAAATTTGAGTAAAAACGGCCAAAGCTCAATGTCCAGACTAATAATATCAGACGCCAAATTTTGAAACAATATTCTTTAATTGCTACAGCACTGTTATACCACGACTAAGGGACCCTCGTCATTTCCGCGCTATGTCAGAATGCGCTATGTCTTTCCTAAGTCAGAAGAAGGCGAATCCATTTCCAAAATTAGGTAGGCAATCCGTATTTTAGGAAGGTTGATTCGTCTTGTTTGTTTATTAATAAACATCGGAAAATTAGCTATTATATTGTGAACATTATAGTTTTTAAAATTGTAACTATTTTTTTAACAGTTTTACTTATTTTACTTATAATAAAAATTAAAAAATATGGTTGGGTCCTTTAATCGCTTCACAAATCGACTATTACAACATAAATTGCAAGTTCTTGACACTATGCGAAGTGGAGGTCTAATATCCATAGTTGGGCTGTATAAAATGAAAGTTAGAAGTTAAAGTGTCCCACTGGCCTTAGTGGTCCTCAGGATCACGTGACGTAAGGCTCCCGGCGCTTTGTGAACAACGGGACTAAGTTGAGGTCGGATGGTAATACCTATGACTCCCTCTTTTAAACTTTTAAACCCGATACTTACTCTACAAAAGGAGTGATAGATCATAGGACTCGTTTGGAGTAGAATGGAAAAATCGACTCTTCCGCCGAGGCAGGGCTCCAGATGTATGAAGTACGTCCTAAAAATTCTAATTACGAATGTATTGTTTACAGCTAATTACGAATGTAATAATTAACCAGAAATTATAAGATGTACTGACAAAGAAATGAATAGATTTAAATACAAGAAAAATATCCTAATTAAAACACATCCCATTGCTCTCTTCATTACAAGCAATATTTTGAACTATTATCTGCAGTGCTTTACCAGACTAGAATTTATTATACAGTTGAAAACAATTATATGAATTGACACCTTTCAATTTTTCATTAAAGTTGGTAATGACAATTTTTTTCGTAGTTCCTGGAGTATTGCAATTATAAAATTATACTGTGCAATTTTTAACATTATTGGTAGTTTTGATTGTTTTATATTAATTGTTAATTTATAGTAAAATGTTTAATAAAAACAAAGTTAAGTTGTTGTTCAAATATTTTTTCCTAATAGCAATGCTGAACAATAATTTTAAAATCTTGTTTCAAAATAAATTATATATATTGAAAAGTGAAAAATATAATTATAAGTATTTTTTTTTTCGAGTAAGCAGTTCAACTTACTGTTTTTCAATGTAATAATGTGCTTTCAATTTATCAACAGATATCGATTTATATTGTAGTTGCTCCTTTTGAAACAAAAGTGGAGCAACAATTGACAGAACTATTATCACATGATAAGGAGGATCTGCAGACTAGAGAGAAATTCATAAAAGAAACCATTCGTAACTTTCAGCAAAAGTTTTTGCAGTTTGAAATCACAATAGAAAAATTATCTGAGACCTTCGAGGAAGAAAGGAATTTTCGTTAGGTAGTGGTTAATGATGAAACATGTATTGTGAAACAGACAATGGCAACAAAGACATTTGTCAATGGCAAACTTGTTTATGAATATATTTGGTCCATTCCTAAGATTGATGAAGAGATTAAAAAAAGCAACAAGTAACAGCGATTATAAACTCAAAACTAAACACTTTTACTGGGATTAGTTTGTTACCATATGAGGATTATGTTGTATCCCAATTCTGAACTTACAAAAAATATTGGTCTTTACGCTGGCGTCATTCCACGGCCTTATCTCTACAACTATGAATTAGCAATTGTTAGAAACAAGGCTAATGTTGCTGACAAAGCTTACACAAGAGATATTTAATTTTTGTAATAAAACGATGTTTCTGAAACCACAGGTTTCGCATCAAAGTCTTTGTGGTTATGGAAAAGTTATCAGTCACGGAATTTGAACGTCACCAGAGATGCATTCCAAATAAACGGAAATATACTTGTTACATTGAAGGTATTTGTAAAATAAAGTGAAAATGAAATAAACAACAAGATATTTACAAATATAGATGTGTTTTTTTCCTTTTTGCTGTTCCCTTTTTTTTTCTTTTTTAATGATCATTAAACAATGAATGACATAGTTCCCTGTCTGAGTTTCAAATTAGAATACACTTCAGATATTACTGTAACATCACAACTTTTTATTTCACAATAATCAAATCATTTGTTTTAATAAAGGTATGCACGTTGTACAAGGTTTTAATAAAAGACCAAAACAAAATAAACTTAAAAAAAATAAAGTGGCATTACGTGACTAGTTTTAGCTACCTTGTGGTACCCTTTCTTAAACGTTACTAGAAAATAAGAATTACGTGCCTAAAAGAAGAAAGCAACCAATCAGTAATGAAAGAGCGTATGTAATGCACGCTGATAATTTTTTTTTGTTTATGCACAACAAAACAACATCAGATATAGAATTAAAATTACTGTAATAATTTATTACAATATTGATTTATTACAATAATAGTGTTTCAATATGAAACAAAATCTCAATAATGAAATAATAAAATTATAGTCTCTCTTTAGTCTTCTGCTCCGTGCAGGAATCTTGAAGTCGTATTCACAAAATTAATCTCACTTTCACGAAATTTATCGGCTTGAAAAATTTCTTCAAAATAATACTTTAATATTTCTGCTAACGAAAACACACTTGCTGAAATAATTGTTCACTTCACTAAATTCTAAGTTAATCACTAATTCTCAATTTCGTTGAATTACTCTTCTGCAATTAACTTTAACGTTGCTCTTAATTTCACTATATTTCAGCATTTACTGAGATCACAAATAAACACTTAAATTCACTACTTGTGATAATTCTAATTTCACTTTCAATTAATTCATTAATTTGAATCACTGTATTAATTTTAATTCTCGAAGCACACAAATTTCAGCATTCAATAATTCCAGGTTTTATCAATATCGTCGCACAATGATTTGGGGTATCCTTTTCCCCAAAATAATAGAATTGGAAAAGTACCTACAGATATTCGTCTTATGGCTTTTCCACCTTGTGGATAATCCAGTAAAACTGCTCCGTCGATTGGCTTTAAATACCTGTGTGGAACTTCGGTATCTGGAGAACGATTCTTCCCGTTCACCTTCGGTCCAAGATGTCTTCTTGAATCCCGTGACTTGGAATCATGGCTTTGAATCTGGCGGGATGTCTTCTTCTCCCAGCATTCAATTCGTGCACTGTATGACATAATAACCTAATCGTCTGCTATCGCCAATCGGATGACTAATTTTCCGTTTAGTTGAAATGGAATTATTTCTACTAATTCCTATTTCTTTTCTTTGGAACAGAGTCTTTCTTCTTACTTAAATTGATTCAGCAAACTTCAGTTCTCTTCTGAATAACTATTTCGTTCATCTTAGTAGCAGGCCTTCGTATATCCAGCCGAGTTCAGGCTCCTTTCATCCGGGTATTTTCCGTTGGCTTCCTTCGGTAATTTTCCGTTGAATTTTAACTTCTCAATGGCCGGATTCTTCTGTAACTTTAACCCTCTGCTTTCTAAGGAAATACTTCTTACTTTGAGATGCTCTAATAATGTCTCGCCTCTTCGTTCTTCTGTAACGCTGTCTAAACCTTTCAATCTTGAAAATTCTCCACTTCCAATCGTTGTGGGTTACTCCGGTATCCAGACTTCGGACTTCTATAGACTTTAGACTTCGGTGACAAGACTAGCTGCTCTCGCAGTTCATTCTTCGTTACTGTTCGCATAATCGTCTGTTCTGACGTACCTTCCTGACTGCGTCGTCGTCACATGAACCGTCATTTGCTCTGCTCATTTCTCTTTTTTACTACATGAAGTTGGTCAGCTGATTCCAATCATGGCTGACGTCACAACTACTCTTTATTCAAATTTATTTAAATTTGATAACAAATAATAATAATTCGTTAAAATATGTTTCAAGCTATAATAAATAAACTAAAATAATTTTGTTAAATTCATTTTAACAAAATGTTAGGGCGATTCCATCTTCAAGTAATAAGGCAGAGTTGATTGTGCTAACGGTAAAGAGTAAAAGAAAGAACCACAACAGTGTAGAGTCCAATCGATGCACAAATAAAATCGAGTTTGAGAGAAAACGATAAAAAACATTGAAAGTCATTTATATGGGAGTCAATATTATTCAAAGTAAAAATATAAAATCCTCGCTAAGTACACAAAAATAATACAAAAAAAAAAAAGAAATTACAAAAAAATAGAAACAAAAAAACACTATCAAAAATATTTTATTCGTTCCATATGGCACATGCCTGATGCAAAAACTATTTAGCAAAGTAATGAATATTGTTCGATGTGTTCCCCATCGTGATGTTGTAAAATTTGCAAATGATGAACTGAGTTCAGCAGCTGATAGCAACTAATCCTCCGTTATGCTTCACACCTGTAGCGCAGTAGTTTCCTTTTTAAGTCTGTCAAATTTGCAACAATTCCACATATTCTTTAAATGGTCCCATCATTAGAAATCACACCGATTAAGATCCGGAAGACGTGACGGCCAGGCAATAGGAAATCGTCAACTAATTATCCGGCGATCGGTGAAATGTTGGCTTTATAGAGAATCTAATTTGTGCGGGAGCACCATACAAGCAGAAACGCTGTAGACGCAAGTTATTGTTGCCGTTGAAGTATGGGTAGAATAAAATTCTGGAGTATATGAAATGTCTGAGGACCGTCACAAAACGTGTCACAGAGACATTAGAAACAATTTCATCAAGAAGTATGGTCCGATGATAAATGTGGAAATGATTCCAAACCAGACGGTTACTTTAGAACAATACAGGGAAAGTTCCTGGAAAACATGTGGATTTTCCATGGTCCAAATGCGAGAATTCTGGGGGCTAAATGTTACATTAAGATAAAAATGTGGCTCGTCACTCCACAGGATGTTCCACCACCACGACACATCAAATTTCATTCTGGCAACAGCAGTCAATGCTAAGGTGAGCCGAGGGTCCTTGACGGCAGCAAGCAGCTTGTGGTTGTGACTGATCTGGTGTAGAAAAAATGCACTATCTGCGGTAGAACCTTTCATACGATGATGTACGATATTTTTAACTGCCGTGACACTGCACATATACTACTGTCGCCAGAAAGATGGAGTCAATGACTATTCGACAGCAACCGTGGCAACATCTTTAACGACTTCCTCAGGTTTCTCGAATCACGTACTTACGATAGTGAAATTCACGAAGAGCAGTCACAGCATTATCACATTTTCGGAAATAAACCTCACAATTAAAGCATCGGTAAAATGATAGCCATCGTAGCTAATAAGAATGGCATTCACTAGTTGCAATCATGTTTATACCCAGAAATCTGCTGCAATGCGGGTAGTTATGCAAATGAGATTTTATTTTCGTTGATTGCAGCGCCAAATGTACCATTGTTTTCAATAAGTTTATTCATAATTTTGATAAATGCAAAATTCAATGTTCAAAATGTTTTTTTGTTTAAACTTAGTCATCTACCGTGGGGGGTTTTTTTTTCGTGTATTTTGCTGTAAAGCGCCATTTAGTGGAAATTTTTTCTAACTATTTTTTTTTGTTTTGATAATCCTTTCCCGCTCCTTTAAATAATCTGTTAAGAAAATTTTGATATCATTCCGCTTATTGGTTATATCTACACAGTACTATATCTACACAATAGACCAAGTTTAATTATGATCACCCTGTATATTGTTCCAGTTATGTAGAAGAATATTATCCGAATTGTAATTATAATAATCTAATCTATTGATAACTATAATATATATTAGCAATATTATTTGTATTCCTCTTTACCTTTCTCGTTGTTTATGTTTTTGGTTAGTTATATTTCTATTCGCAAGCCTCATTAGTATAATATATATCTAATTTTTTTTAATAATTAAAGAAAAGTAACAGTAACTCGAGTTTTTCATCTTTGATTTGTAAAAGTTCCATTTTTAGATTGCAGAGTATTTTTCTTTAATCTTTGGAACTCAGAGCCACCCACTGAGGGGTTTATAGTCTATATAGTTGAAATTTCTTTTATTAATTTTTATTTAGGTAACAGAATTTGTAGTATTAAGTTTAACGTGGAACAGTCTCGAAGGAATTTGAAATTTGTCAAATTAATTATATATGACTAATTGAAAATCGAAAGATCCGAGGAAGATTGTAGACGTTGTCGTAAAAGTATCTATCAGAAGATAACAGAATCATTGAGAGAATCATAGAATAACTTCCCATCACCAGATTTAAGGAAGAAGGCTTCATAATTACGTCAACCACAAAAATATAGATATTTTACAAAAACAAAAATGAGCTCAAAATATCCCAACATCTTTGAAATAAAGAAAAATGTTTCAGATTTTCCTTTTAAGCTACTTAAGCTAATGTTTGTTTGATTCATTCATCAGCTATCTTTCTTGATAAAATATGAGATAAATTCATAAAATTTACCTTCTTCTTAAATTTTTGTATACACTGAAGTACAAGAAAAACTTATACCGTCGCTTTCATTTCGAATACATGGCACCAAACTCTGGCATTAAGGGTTGTTTACAGCAATAGAAGTACATTTATGGACGGATATCTTGTAGTCCTTTGTTGCTTATTTCATTGACGATGAAAGTACATCATTATTTAAGCGAACGAGGTATGATAGCAGATGATAGCAGATGCCAGAAATATGGGTCACTCTAAATTCAAAATCACCACAAAGTTAGATTTTTAAGTGGAACATTTGAAAGGGTTTATCCTGACAATACATCAATATCTTGAAAGACACCTCTGCTGCCTACGAAAAACTTTGGACGATCGTGTTAGTGTCGTCTAGCACCCATTATGACAGCCGACTGCTATTGATACTGCAGTAGATGACAGAACAATTCAATGCTCTGGCCAGATATAGTACAATGCTGTATAGTCTACATGAATCAACGGCCGAGTCAGATCCAATTGAGAACTCGACTGTAAAGAGCTCTGCATCTTGTCTGGGCTCTGAACATCACCTCTGGAAACTACTTAAACATGTAGCTTGGTCCAACGAGTAGCGTTCCTCCTATTTCGTGCAGATAGAAGATTATTAGTTTATAGATTCCTGGAGGCAATGGCTCCGTATGCCACCATACGGACAGTCCAGTGAGGCAATGATTTGGTTATGGTTTGGTTGTTTCTCGCTGGCACGCATTAGGATCTCTGATACATGCCGATTTAAAACAGATATTGAATACAGAACTAGTCATTTAAATAAAGCCTTAAGCTTAAAAATCAAATTTTCATACCTTCATAGATAAAAAAAATACTATCTAATAATACAAAACTTTAGCACGACTATTGGTAGTGAAGTCTCAAGAATGACGATTTACAAGTAATTTGTTTTAATTAATAATAAAAATGTTAGAATATTACCCAGCATATTATGAAGAATTAACTTTATTATTATCAAATTAATTTCAATCATTCAAAAAGGTAATAAATACAATCACAATTTAAGAACACAAACTTCAAAAAAAAGAATAATTCCCAAGAAGATGGAAGGCATTGACATAGAAAATACATATATCTCCGAACATTATGCAATCATTTAGAGGCATTTTAGCATTCCTTCGCATAACCGGTTTTAAGATAGAGGCTTCATACTATCATAAACTTTTCAAAATTAGAATTTTTAAAAAAAATAAAATTTAGCTTAATGAAGCCTATATCTTAAGTATTGATTGTGTGGTTACACAAGCAATTTTATTCTCTGTCCATTTTTCTTCAATTAAATCTTTTCCTGTG
>JAFIDM010133089.1:0-12701 GCA_023159025.1 Thereuonema tuberculata
AAACAAAATATTTTTCCCTTTCTAGCCAATATTGTTTGTTTTTTTTTGTGTGTGCTTTTTATTATTAACCTTATGTACTCTTTGACAAAAAAAAACTGAAGCTTCCCAAGAAAATTGCCTGATCACTGTGAAACTTAACATGGAAATGCCTCAGGACCAAATATGCAGATGATTAGAAATCATGGTCATGACTAAACAGTGGCCCACCACAGTGCATGGGACCCATATACAGAGGAGGGTATATCATGAGCAAACCTCATTCGCAGGGTAAATTATGACAGCAGATTGCAGTTGCATTAATATCCATGGACTATGAGAATTCTTTGATGCCGATCCATGCACATATGAGCAAACTTAGATGAGGGCAGTTGGTCAAATCGCCTTACTGCCTGGCATTTGGGATGGAGTAATTCTGCAGTCGTATTAATTTTGGCACCAGTGGATCGAGGAGTGCAGAGGCCAGCTGTACTCAGTCAGTGAATGATCGAGGGAGACGACAGAATGCAAGGATTGAGTTATTATGAGAGCCGCACTAACAGCACTGAACTTTTTGTTCTGACGGTTTGTAGCTATAATGTGGTGTCATGAGTGGAAGTAATCAGCTATTCCATTATCAGGAGACTTGCAGCACAGGAATTATTTTCAAGGAAGCCACTCTGGTTCTTACCACTGACCACCAACCGTCACTGGTAGTTGCAGTAGTGCTGAATCAACATGGGACAGTGTTCACTGGAGTTGTGTTTTCTTCAGTGATGAATCACAGTTTGAACTAGGTGCTGATGACTAGCATTTGTGTCTGGAGCTAGGCAAGTTAGTGCACGGATCTTGGCTTTACAATGAAATGGCACCTGGCTCTCACACTGGGAATGACATTCTGGGAGGCCATTTCCTCTGATAGCCTCCATACCACCCCCAAGATCCAATGGTATGTCGATTATATTCAACAACCTGCTTTGTTGCTATTCCTGTCACAAATTCCATGGCCCTTTTCCAACAGGATAATACCCAGCCATACACTGCAAGGCTCTCCCAGAACTGCCTCCATAATGGCAACACCCTTCCGTGGCCAGCTGTAATCGCCAATCAAACATGTTTGGGCCAAGATGGGATGCCACTTAAATCCATTCTGGAATGTCACCAAACTGACCCTCCAGTCGGACACCATCTGGCATGCTGTGTGTCTATAACATGCCAGGTAAATGATTATATATGAACCAGAGGTGGCAGTCCAACATATTGACTTTTTGCATTCATGTAGCTGGTTATCTGAATAAATGGCCCAACTGCTGTGGAATTGTAATGATTCCCTTTCCTGTACATTGACACCGGTGGAAGAGTTGGTGTCCTTCGAACCACACTCTGCAATCACCCCCTTTGACACCTCCGTATTTTATAGTGTCATATAAATTCGCTGTCTACCAACTACCTCATTGTCAAACATATGAAGATATTTGCAGACAGCACTATTTTTTACTAATGCAAATTTTCTTATGTTTATAGCTTCGTTTTATAGATATTATAATATTAACAATCTACGGTATATTATTCAGCAACAGATTCTTCCCCAACAAAGAATGATTAAACTCAATAGAAAGAAACAACTTTAAGTCAACATTGGATTGAGCGGTCACCCTTGGGATATTGGCGTCAGTGCTGGGCCCGGGTAAAAATGAGCCAAAATTCCCTCGACCATAAACCCACAAACACTAATGACTAATAGGCAAATAATAATAAATTACTTAGATACTACATTAACGGATACCTGGAGTTTACCTGACTTGAGATATTTTAAGTTAATCACGGCGATACGCGGATATGAAAAAACAAAACAACAAGATTATGCGGTCAAAATCAATAGTTAATTTATTTTTCATATAAATACCTTTTTCTCAGACGATTACAAACATCCCAAAATACTTTCCATTTTCCCAAAACGTTTTCGGACTCCCCTCTGAAAAGGTGCACCTCTTAGTTTAACAAACCCTACCCTGGTTTCCTAAAAGAAAAAACATCCCACACAAAATACCAACCCCCAAAATGCAAAACATACATGTAAGTAAGAATAATATACACTTTATCATTAGAATAAAGTATTTGTATTTTCTCGGCTCGACATCTTAATATAACAAACTTGAATTCTCTTGGATCCACCTGAAAACAAATATTAAAATTACAACCTTTCCTTAGGAAACCTAATCTTAACTGTCCATTATTGTCTTTAAGTTTCCCCTTTCTTTCCTCTCCCAGTTCTAATTGTCTTTACAAATTCACTTTGTTTTTTTGTTTTTTTCTGTAACACTGGTAACGAACACCCCTGTGTTTCAATTACGAATGTTTTCGTACAGCTTTCACCTGTGTGTACTGATTGAGCGCACACTAAAGTCTGTGAAATACACGTGCATTATTCCTGTCTTTTGATAATCTCAGTTGGCACTGTGCAATGCCACCCGAACCTACAATTGTCTCTAGTATGACATTGGCCTTCCCTTGTATGAATCTAGGTGTTTCGCCGCCGGAAACCGTTTCTCTGTAGCTATGCGGTTCTTTCCTTTATTTACCGCCATCAGATAAAGTATAAATGTCTGTCCTTTGGTCACGAGTCAATCAAATTATAATCATTTCCCGGCTAGACAATGTCATTTAAACAATCGTTAGTTACCCTTAAGCCTGTCATTTTTTACGTTTAGTACTTAAAATTGACTGCCTCTTTGGAGTCGAACGTGTCTGCATTCCCCGGCATCGGACTTGCTTCCGTTCTCTGTTTTGGGTACTATTTCCCGAACAAATACGATTTGCTACTTACAGTAACCGTCTGCCTTGCTTCGGTCGGCGCTACCTTGGCTTCGGCCGTGGAGCGATGGACGACGAACTTAGTCCGCCTCAGTCTGTAGCTAGGGGCGGAACTATTGGATCCTTGTACTCCCTTTCTTATTGTGTCGACACACTATTAATCGTTGCACAAGTCGGGTTCTTAGGTGCGACAACTGTTGCCCTCTCCTCTATGGGCAGCACTTGGGCACTTTCGGTCATAATTAAAATCTCGCCTCCCGAGACGTGGGCTGACCATTCGCTGTGGGTAACTAACTCTTTCTTCCGTCGGTTCGCGAACCCCGCCGTTCCGGGTGCTCGCACGCTGACCGCTTCTCCCCGAACGACGCAGGCCCGAAAGAACGTCCGGAGCCCAATCGCTCCAACCAGCTCGGCTGACTCCAACTGGCTAACTCTCTCCAACTGACTTACTCCAACAACACCCTTCTCCACTCTTTTCCCGCAAAAAAAAACAATAATATTAATCGTTAACCAATAATGTATCCTGAATGGTTCACTTGTTACAGTTTTTCCCGCGTTGAACCAAAGCTGCTCTTCCCCTCCCGGAAATGACCTTGAACTCCGTAGCGAGAATCGTATGTTTCTCATTAAAAATAAAGCACTGCGTTTTCTCGTCTTTCTCTCATAAAATCTATTACACAGTTATTCCTCAATGAAAACTGGGTAAAATATTAAAGGAAAATATTAGTAAATACAAAATATATAATTATTAAACAGTAATATTATACATATATTGACAATAACCTTCAAAACGAATACAATATCTAAATATTTATTATTCCCTCAAATTTAACCATTAAATCCACTACTCACTGTCACAGGTTACCATTAGCAATTTGATAACATTTACATTGCATTTACCAATTGGTATCTTGATTAGATGATTCCTTCTGGCTGCTTCCTTTGTTTTTGTCAAAGAGTGTAACCTTATATCAGTGTCAATAACTTTTATTCCTTCCTTTCATCGACTTTGGCCGATGGGCTATGGGCTAGCCCTACCTAACAATGTCAGGGTGAGGCTAGGAAATTCAAGAAGGGGGACAAGATAACTTTTATTATTTATAACTTTTTTTTTTTTTTTTTTTTTTTTTTTTTAGCACCAAAGAATTAATTACAGATGAAAATTCCAAAGGTGCTTCTAAAACACTAGGAAAAGAAGGATGTAGTGACAAAAGCGCACAGAGAAAATCACCTCTTCCCTGTCATGATGAAGCAAGCAAACAAGAAAGTTCTAAATTAAGACTTCCCAACCAGTCATCTTGCAAATCAATGATGACAGAAATTTTTGGTTCTAGCACTACAGATGATGAGAAAGAATTATCTGAACCAGACAGTTTTGCAGCCAACACATCATCACAATCTGCAAAAGTTTCCTACAAGCGTAAGAGTTAGTATTTTTAGCATTTTTTTTTCTTTGATTTAAAAAGAATAATAATAAAAAAAAAAATCTTCATTTAGATCAGTTAGGAAAAAAAAATACCGTTTGGTTTTTTGTCTCTATTTTTGTACCATTATGCAAAACTTTGTAAATACTTTGACAATTGAGTACATATTTTTTAAGTTAATAATTTATTAATTTTCATGTGAGAAAACTAAATGTTTTATCAATAAACTACCAAAAATACCAGTACAAAAAAAAATTATCCTGATGTGGACGACGAAGAAATTGTAATTGTGTGATCACTTTGAAACTTTTCCAGTTCTTCACATGACAGTTACAAATTAATGTTATATTCCCATTTTGTAACTATAAGCCTTAGATATCAAATTAATATTGGATTGTAGAATATAAGACTTCCCTTACCTTTCTGTCCTTTTGCACATACCTATCACTTCAAACTTCACCAGTTGGTAAAAAAAATCATGTGATGATTACAAGTACTGTTATATTCTTATTTTGTATCCTGAAAATCCTGTAAAGTACCCTTCAATAAAGTTTGCCTGGTAACTGAGAACTTTTCTCCACCTTTGCCAAGGCCACGCAGCCTAGATCTCACCATGCCAGACACTTTGTGGGGAATCATTAAACATGAAGCCCGAAAACTGAAGTATGTTTCCAATGCTGAGTTGCAGATTGTTGTGCGCAATGCCTTCACGACTGTGATGCCACAAATGCTATGAAAAATGAGGATAGGGACCTGGAGATTCATCCGTTTGTGCAGAGACCATGGAGGAATGGATACAGATGTTTTGAATCCATAATACGCGCATCAATTCATTTCAAATCCAATTTACTGACTTTTCGTATGCAGACTTTTTGTCCACTCTGTAGTTCTATCTTTCAATATGCATTTTTAATAATTTTTGTGGGTTTTTTTTTTCTTGTATGGCTATAAAAAAATATTTTGGTTTCATGGGAAAAGTTCAACACGAACCAGCCAATGCATTGACATATTACAATTATTATTATTACTTCAGCTTATTAATTCTCATCACTTGTTGATTGACAGCCGGATGCAACTGATTAAAGAAATAGTCACATTAATATCCAATTCTAATGGTTATCAGATTACAAATATTTTTTTTTTTTTTTTTTTAATAGAATTACGACACATAATAAAAAGAAAATTTTAAGTTTAAATTAAATTTAAAAAGCAGTTATTCAACCTATTTAGATTTGATTTAATGTATTCCACTACAGTGGCAATAATTAAAGATAATAAAATTTACAAAAATATAAACTGTTGTCTAATAATTTAGTTTTAGCTTTTTATTTATTTTAAATATTTTGTAAGATTATTATTAATTATTTCAGGTTCAGATCGTAACATAAAGCCTGTTGCTCATTATGAACAGGGAACATCAAACCAGAGAAGAACATTGAAAGGCACTCCAAAAACAAGAAGTGGTAGTACTTTGGATGAAATTTTAGATATGCAAGAAAAATTGCTGGGATCAAAAACTGAACACAGTAAAAATGTCACTTCTGAAGCAAGCAGTTATGAATCGAAATGTTTGAATATAGAAACAGCAGAAATGTTTGGTTTTGGTAAGATTTTGAATTTTTTTTTTTTCCATGGTAATTTGTAAAGAGTTTATTTTCAGTTACTGTTTTACACATATATATATATAAATAGTAACTGAAAATACATTAATTGGCAAATGGCCAAGCCAGTTTAAATGTGATTCTTATGATTAGAATTCAAAATTATTTTTGTCTTCAATTGAATTCTTTCAGAAAACAGCCTGGCATATTATAAAGGAAAATTACAAAATAATTTTTCCTTTTCTTGGTTGAGATGAAACATAAAAGTCATAGGCATAAGAGTGGCTTCGGTGTTTTTTGAGGTTTCCATTTTGAAAAGTGGAAGTCCTATTCTAGTATTCAAATTCAATGTTAGCACTTCCTGCGCACTGCATTTGGTGCCCTTAGCAATCCAGTCTTGCATCTGCCCAAAATTAGTATTATGAGTGAGCAAACTGCATTAAGATTTAAAAATATAATACAAACTTAAAAGAAAGGAAATTGTGCACTGTCTGTTTACTGGAAAGTTGCAAATTAAAATAAAAATTTTAGGTATAAATCTGAAATTTGATGGCAAGTGCTTAACTAATTACACTTTTTGTTGGACGATGGCATTTGTGTGTTATGGAGATCACATGTTGTAAATTATAACATATGTTTTAACACTGAACAATTAAAAAAATATATATTTTGGGGAAGGTTCTCCCAGATCCCCTCTCTTCCAAACAGTCCTTACTAAGCCTAACCACCAATAGTACATATCCTCTGCAGCATTTATTAAATTTACATAATCTGTAGTATTTTTCAACAGGTTACGGAAATGCAGAAGTGGCTGGATGCAAATGATATCATATGGCTACCAAATTCAGATTTGGTTGTTCTACATCATTTAAAATTTATTGCAAAATGGTTGACTTCAAATCTTTATACTTTGGCAGTTTTCTGGTGAACAAACCAGCCCCAGAATTTGTAGATTGATTTGTTTTCTAATCATATTATGAAAACTGTTAGATGATTTAATGTGGAGTTATTGTTCTGAGTTCTGTCAGATGTGTTTATATGTTGAAAAATTTCATTTCCAAGTTTTGTCCTTGAACTTTTATTTATTTATTTGCTTGTTTGTTGTATTGAATGTTACTTAACCTAATGATAAGTAGGTTTCGCGAATTGAATATTGTCATATTTATTCAAAATTGTTTTGATACATGCGAACAAATACATGTGTGAAGACTCAGTACAGGTCTCACCAAAACTCTAGTATGTAGAGGGCTGGGGACTATCATCATCTCAGTAAGCATTTATTTTATTTATATAGGAGTCATTCCATGCTAATTCCCACACACAAAAATGTAAAATGTAACCAGTAGTCTCGGATTTTTATTAAATTGGGTACATTGGTTCTTGGTATGGATCTTAGTGCAAATTCCAATTTACAGGTTTCCAGACCACATGCTTCAAAGTTAGCATGTATTTCTAAAAATGCTGTTGCAACGTTTACAGAAAGGTGTCCGTGTGAGTTTTTATGTTTTTAATATTTTATGACTTCTGAAAGAAAATTTTGGGTGTTCCTAACATAAAATTGTCTGGAGATTTCAAATATGATAACAAAATTATGATAAACCTCACTTAAAAATTTTTGAGCTATGACTGATTGCTAAAAAAAAAAACATTTACTGCTACCCTGTAACCAGATGTCCTAGAAACTTGTAAATCTGTAAATTGGTACTTGAACTAAGATCTGTACCAAGAACAAATGTACCAAATTCCATTAAAATCTGAGATTATGGATTGCATGGTCTGTGTGATGTGGCATGGAATGACCCATTTGTTGTAAATATACCATAAGTATCAGAAAAACTGAGACATTCGCTTCCATTTCCAGAGCATGTCACCACACCTCTGCGTTAAATGCTATCTTCCCCAATTAAAATTCATATAAAGAAAGATATCTCTGGAATCTATTGTCATACACTGGCATCATCACTGAATTATGAATTAAACAACTTTGAAGGAGGCCTGATAGTGTATGTGAGAGAAATGGATCACTTGGTCTCCAAAATTTGGATTTTCACTTGCCATGATTTCAAGGATGTACTGCAAGTATGTATCACAGAAAATATCCAACATGTAGCATTGCTGTTGCCAATGAAAAACTGGACTATCATGGAAGGTGTTGACTGTCATGCATTGTAACATCGAACCAGTATGCGACATTACACTTCAACTGGACAATTCGATATAAGGCTGTTGTCACACTATTCATTTCTGCTGTTGGGGCTATGAGGAATGTGGTTTGATTGGATGGTCTCTACAAGTCGCACTATTCCCATCAAAACAGACAGCAGGACAAGAATTTGGCAGTTCACCTCAAGTAGTCGAAGTGGTGAGTTGTTTCTAGTCTGATATTCTTACCGGTTGATTAGTTCGCAATGTCTCGTCCTCCCTCTATTGGAGTCAACTGGCCTGACTCTACCTCCCTTTATTGCAATTGACCACTCCACTGAAGCCAGAAGGAGGGTGGCAAGAAAAATACGTCAAGGCAGAAAGTCAGTGGGCAGCAGCCCAGCCGTCTCCAGAGGAAGAAGAGACATCGTCGCCAACAGATAGCAGCAAGCGGTCCTTCTTCACGAAGCGAGAAAGGCAGCGACAACCAGCCCAAAGAAGGAGTCCTACTCCCATTGAAGAGAAGAGTAAGTCAGCAAGATGTCAACTACAAGTGGTCCTCCTCCACCGTTTAGACAAAGATAGTAACCCATTGGGCCAGGAGCCCAATAGCTGATAGATGAAGAAGATTCCAGATCCGGGACAAGTTCAGAAGGCAAGTTCAGAAGACAGCCCACCTGACAAATGAAGTACCAGATTTGGGACAAGCCCATGGGGCGACAACCCAGCACAAAGATTCAGGATCCAGAAACCCAGGAAGTTTCAGCAACCTACGAGGTTGTTCAGCCCAACTATTTTAAGAAGAATTCAGATTTGGGATGAGAACCTAAGAAGGTGACAGCCCCACAGAAGGAGAGAAGAGATGGCAGTTGGAGCAAAGACAGATGCAAGAAGATGGAAAAGGAACCTGGACGCTCCATTTACAGGCTCATAGAACTTGGTTTTAGAACACAACTACTTGAATAGGAAACAAAATCATCAAAGCTCCCGTTTCAGAAAAAGCCTTGTGGCCGAAGAAATTTCAGCTGCCAAACGATCCCCTCATCTTTGGTTATCATTCTCTTAAATCGCTATCATCCCATTAAAACTTATTTATTGTATCCTCTAATTTTGTAAATCTGAAACTGCAATGTTTGCAAGCTCTGAGCTATTCGGAATAAATTCAAATCAGTGGAAACATGTATTATCTAAACTAAAGATTATTTGTGTGCTTGAAGTGAAGAGATTATTTTAAGAGCAGATACATCGTAGATATTGGGTTTATCCTTTAATGCTGCAAAATAAAAATTTGAAAGTATGATAATGAGTTTTTAATATTTAATAGATGAAAAATTCAGTTGATTGGGGAAAAAAACTATTAAAAAACAAACAAACTGGAAAACAAACTCCAGAAAACAATTGATAAACTAGAGAAGCAGTGTAGTTAAACCACACAGTCTGACTATATGTGCTCAACTACAAGAGTCTTCACATTCATCCAGTTGTGCATTCATTCCGCCATGCTGCATTACGATGTGGCATATGTGGCAAAATCGCACATATATGACTATCATTTAAAAGTGTTTTATTTTCATATCTTCAAAACTGACCGTTTTAACTGCCATACCGGAAGCTTATAGTTTGACTACAGCCTAACATCAGCATTCGGACAATTACCATTCTTAGTAAAGGAAGGAAAACAAGAGAATGCAGAAGGTGGACAATACTAATGTAGATATATATAAAAACAATTAATTTACCACTGACGGTTTCGATCTTCCCTGGGAGACCAACTTCAAGGTGAGAACATATGGCACAAGACAAGGGAATGATACTAACATGTGGGTGAGGGGACAATGGTAGAGGTGCGTGTGTGGAATTGGAGTATGGGATGGGATTAGGCTTGCTCACTTGGTGCTTGGGAGGTAAGGAAAATTGGAAAGGGTATAATGGGATTATCTTGGTGAGAGAGAAGAAACTAGAAAATAAAATAAAATTGATAAACAAGTAAATAAATTTCTTAAAATAAAATTTAAACTAAGTCATATATTGCTTGAGGCAAGAAGGAAAACAATAAATGGATAAACAAATGAAATAAAAGTTAAATAAATAAATATCTTAAAAGCAAAACTAAAGACATAATTAAGATTTACCTGTTGATTGGAGGAAAATTAAATAAATGAATAAATAAAATCAGTGAATGCATGAAAAAAAATACATAGGCCCTATATAAATATAATTAAGAAAATGTCATCAACTAAAATGTCAATGAGATAAAGAACAGGTATTTTTATGGAGTGTTGAATGAGCACTGTATATGACATAATAGATTGGGGGGGGGGGAATATTGTTACCGGTGGTCTGAGCCGACTTCCCTCCTAAGGAGTAGAGTTACCCGACCCCGCTTCTCTATAGACAGTTGGCTCGTCCTGAAGCCAGAGGCTGGAGATGGCCTTAAATAGGGATGCCGAGTCGGACTAAGCAGTTCATCCTTGTGGCATAAGAGAGTTCTCCATCCGGGAACAGAAGTCAAGAGTCCGTTGTGTGACATCGAATTACGCCGCAATCTTCAGCCAGAGAAGCCACCTGCCGTGCAAGCCGCACCAATAACTGGCAGCAGAAGGAGCCACCTGACTCAACGAAGGATATCTACGGAGAAGAAAAGCAGTTACCCATGCAAGCCACAGTTATAATCGGCAGCAGAAGAAGCCATCTGTCCCACAGAGGATCCCGGCGGAGAAAAGGCGCCATTACCCGAGCAGGACGTTGCAGCGCACCAATCAGAGGATTCCAGCCCAACCAGGATGACTTCGCCGAAGGAAGGAGATCTTCAGTGTATGCCGCCCACGGTGCGGGCTGAAACAAGGAGTTAGGGATACTGGTAAGAAGCCAAACCGGCCCTAAGTGTCCCAGGACAGAAGAGATAGAAGAAACGGGATCGTTGCAAGGACTATTGAAGACGTATCAGACTATTAGTTTAGCTGTGTTAAGGCCCCTTCCTTTAGAATTTATAGAAAGGAACAGTGAAATAAAATTATTCGTATTCTTAGTTCAGAAATTGAACTGAATGCTTTTTAGTGGCCTTTCTCATATCATAAGAAAGAACTGTAGACTACTGGAGATTCCTGAACAAAGTAGTTCAGTTGCGCCCTATTCTTGAATCATCGAACTGTTGAGGCAAATCTCGGTAGCAGTATTAATGGAAGTCTTCAATGTATTTGTTAGGAGAACTTAATTAATAGGAAAAGGATGGAGTATTAAACAAATATTGATTGGAGGGGAAAAAAATAACAATAAAAGTGGGGAGAGAGAGTGAGATGGAGGAAGGGTATCTGTTGTATTGGTATTTGTTAGATGTATGTTTTGATGATGATGCATGTGGTTGTATACCAGGTCTACCGGCTTAAATCCGCTGTTTGCTCATAGATGGCGTAAGTGGTCCTATAAAACGACTAACGAACCACCGTATTGTTAGTTTCATGCGTTTGACATCTGGCAACAATAAGCAGTGCACAACAACAGCAATTACAAAGAGGAAATTAATTTTTTCCTGTGTTAATCATGTCAAGTTTTGTGCGAAAAAGGAGCATATGCGGGGAGCTCTGCTT
Organism: Thereuonema tuberculata; assembly: GCA_023159025.1. Classification (NCBI taxonomy): domain Eukaryota; kingdom Metazoa; phylum Arthropoda; class Chilopoda; order Scutigeromorpha; family Scutigeridae; genus Thereuonema; species Thereuonema tuberculata. The sequence continues at coordinate 11,545 of JAFIDM010133089.1, forward strand.
TTCTGCTTCAATCTCAAGAAATCGGTGGTCGAATCGCACCGAATGCTTGTGGAGGCATACGGCAACTGTGCTCTATCGGAAACAACGTGCAGAGACTGGTTTCGTCAGTTCAAAGACGGCAGTTTCGATGTTACCGACAAGGAGTGTGAAAATCGGCCTAAAAAATTTGAGGACAGTGAACTGCAAGCCCTATTGGACGACGATGATATGCAATCGCAAAAAATGCTTGCCGAGCAATTGGGAGTTGCTCAAAAAACCATTTCCGATGGGAAAGGTCCAAAAGATCGGAAAATGGGTCCTGCACGAATTGACCAATCGGCAGATGTGACGCCAAAACACATGCGAAATTTTGCTTGTCAGACAAAAAGAAAGTCCTTTCTGCATCGGATCATTACTGGAGATGAAAAGTGGATCTTTTTCGAGAATCCTAAACGCAAAAAATCGTGGGTTGACCCTGGCCAACCATCAACATCGTCCGCAAGACCCAATCGCTTCGAACAGAAGACGATGCTGTGCGTTTGGTGGGATCAGGAGGTTGTCGTCTACTATGAGTTGCTGAAACCAGGGGAAACTGTCAATCGCTACCACCAACAACTGATCAAATTGAACCGTGCCCTTTGTGAAAAAAGGCCGGAATATCAGAAAAGACATGACAACCTGATTGTTCTCCATGACAATCACGTCAACAATGGTCCGCAACTACTTGGAGGCACTCAACTGGGAGCTGCTACCCCATGCCGCTAACTCATCAGACCTGGCACCTTCTGAATACCACTTGTTTTCGTTGATGGGCCACTCACTTGCTGAGGAACAATTCAATTCCTATGAAGACGTCCGAAAATGGCTTGATATGTGGTTTGCCTCAAAAGGGAGGGAATTTTTTTGGCAAGGTATCCACAAATTGCCCAAGAGATGGGATAAATGTGTAGTTAGCGAGGGCCAGTACTTTGAATAAACCATTTTTTCATTTTCTAGTGAAAAAACATGTTTTTTATTACCCAAAAAACAGCAGATTTAAGCCGGTAGACCTGGTATGTTTAATTCGTTAATGGTCAGGGCCTTAGTGATGATTCTTTAAAAATTGTTTGTGTGTTTGGATATCTGTGTGGCGGCATTGAAGTTGAGGTAGTGTCCTGTGTTGAGAAAGTGCATTACAG